>OZ014521.1:98829146-99046477 GCA_963966055.1 Lathyrus aphaca
TTTTGATGATGACAACCAGAAGAATTTTGCGTGATAGCTTTGATCGATGTTTCATTCTAGGCTTGTTTCTCCCCCTATGTCCAGCAACTCCCCCTATCTTAACAGAGACACAAATTTTGCACAAGGAGATATTAGACACCAAGCTCTTCTCCCCCTTTGTCATTAGCAAAAAGGAAGGAGCTTTCAAACAAGAAGAAGTAGTATCGGCATATATGTAAGCATTCATTCAATTAACAAGCAATCAAGTAAGGCATATAACACATATTCATACTAAAAACCATAATTGATTAAGCACACAAGGTGCGACATGAAGTTCATAAAAACAAAAACAAGCAAGAGTGTGATAAACCAAAAACTAGAGCATCTTCTGACACTGAGGCAGGTTCCTTTCCTTTCCTTTGGGGTGCCATGAACAAATGATGGAGTTAGGATTTGGATGATATGATATTTTCGGATTTGATGTGAGGTGAGTGGAATGAGGTTTGTAGAGGGTTTATAAAGACTAAAAGATAGTGGGTTTTTAATGGGGGTTTGATTTGTTGAAGGTTGGAAGTTGGAAGAAGTTGATAATAGTGTTTATTGTAGTCAATAGATGAAGAGTCAAAGCTTATGAATGTGGAAGAGAAACATGCAATGAACTAAAATGAAGTACAATAAAAGACATACAAAAAGCAAAAAGAATAAAAAATAAAATTTTTAAACAAAAAAAAACACGTACAGAACGCGTGCTGGGAATCCAAAATTTGGATGTGTTAACTGGTTAACCGATTCCGTTAACCGGTTAACGGGCAAAAAATTTCAATTTTTCAAAAAAATCCAGCAGCATTTTTTAGAGAAAATAGGAAATGAATTTCATAAAAAAAAATTTACAAAGTGTTAGCACATGACCTAATGCAACTTTTGATCAAAAAATATTTTAAAAATGATACTTTTCGGATAACCGAAAGAGTGAAAGATCAAAAACGGCGAAAAGTGAGTGCTAGCATTTTGTAACACAAAGTGAACAAAAACATGTATTAAGCAACTAATACATACAACAAGCAATTTTTAAGTTAAGGTTTGATGTCACCTTCATTGAGAATACCAAGTTCTCGTCGAATCTTGAAGAATTGCTCCTTAGCCAACGGTTTAGTGAATGTATCAGCGAGTTGATTGTGTGTATCCACGAACGTAACATCTACATCTCCGTTTAGTATATGATCTCGAAGGAAGTGATGTCGGATATCTATATGCTTTGTTCTTGAATACATGACCGGATTCTTTGTGATATTGATGGCACTTGTGTTGTCTCATCGGAGAGGGATACAACCAAGATCTATACCGAAATCAAGGAGTTGTTGCTTAAGCCACAAGATTTGGGCACAACAACTTCCTGCTGCGATGTACTCCGCTTCGGTCGTGCTAAGTAAAACGCATGCTTGCTTCTTACATGCCCACGACACTAGTGCATTCCCGAGAATGTGACAAGTACCACTTTTACTTTTTCTATCGGTCTTACATCCTGTATAATCAGCGTCAGAATAACCAATTAAAGAACATGTGCTACCTTTTGGATACCATAGTGTAACACGGTGGGAGAACTGACTTTAGTTAAATATTGCGGATAGCAAGAGTCGCCACCGACTTTTATTTTATCCAAAGGAAAGGCATAAAAGAACAGGAAAGACCTTTTAAAAGATTTTTGGGTTCGGGGGGTAGGTTATGTAAAGGGAAGGTGTTAGCACCCTTTACATCCATGGTTATCCATGGGCTCTTAGTTACTTAGCTCACTTAAAATGTTTTTGAGAAGTGTAGTGTGTGTTTAGAAACTTTCTTAAGTACTTTATAATGATCCATGTACGGATATATATAAAGCCTTTGTTTTTGAAAATTTGTTTGAAAATGTGAAGTGTTTGAAATGTTTTTGAAAAGTGAGCAAGTACATAAGAGGAACCTACCATAAGTTAAGTCTTTTTTGTTCTTAAATATCCTTTAAGTGGTAAGACTATCCCTATTATTAAGGAATAGGTAGTCATTACCTTGGATGTAAGGGACAAGTGAAGGGACAACTGTTATTTAGGCAACTGTAAGGTGTATAAGCAATTCGAAGGGACTTATCATCTTTATTCGAAAGGGACAAGATCATTACGAAGGCAACCATGAAGGGACTTGATCTTTTTATCTGTTAAGGGACTAGATGATATGAGATGAGGGACTTTGCTTTACACCTTACTTGACCTTTTGTTTAGGCAACTTGAGAGGCAACCCTTAAGAAGTGAGATGGCGATCAAAGATCGACTTACGTGTGTGAGTGTTCAAGTTCATATATTTATCTTGAGATTAATGATCTAAATTGATTTTTAAACACAAACATGTTTTACACTCTCTATTTTACTAACCATAGCATTTAAAAATAAATAATAAAAATTACTGCAACTATTACACAAGTGATACAATTACAATTATAATAATTAAAAAAAATAAATAGGTAAATAAATAGATAATTAAACGGGTTAGTAATAATAAAATAAACAAGAATAAGAATAATGATAATCAAAAGTTCAATTTTTAAATGAATAATTATTTTTAAGGTCTTTTTATTAGAAATAAATGATAAATATTATATATTGACAAAATATGACTAATAATCTAATTATTTTAATTATATACACATATTATAAAAATATTTGCTAATTATAATTAAATAAACATGCCACAAAAATAAATTATATTCATAAGAAAAAATTAGGATTTTTAATTGTTTTTAGAAAAAATAAACTAGGGTTTACTATTAAATTATTTTTATAAGAAAAAACTATATACAAATTATAAATTCACATAATTAAAATTTACAAATAATTTACAAATTATAATATAATTAGGATTTTATAAAAGAAAATTAGGGTTTGTAAAAATAATTAGGTTTTATATGAAAATATTAGGGTTAATTAATTAATTAGATTATTTACACTTAAAAATTACACACAAGTTATAAAATAAATATACATGATTAAAATTTATAAATAAATAATTTTAAGAATTGTAATAAGGATTTATGAAAATAAATTAAGTTTTAGAACTAAAAAGATTAGGGTTATAGTTTAATTTAAAGTTAATTATAATTTAAAACAAAATTAATAATAAACAAAACAAAAAGAAAAATAGAAGAAAGGAAAAGGGGGGAGGCCTGGTTTTGATCCCAGGACCTCCCCAATACCTGAAGAAGATTCCAGCCACTGGGTCAACGTGCGCGTTGGTGATAACAAATGGATACAACGCATTATATTTTCAGCTTGATAATAATGAGGAATATTAGCAAAAATAATGTGCAAGCCAGAGATCGAACCCCTGCATCAAGCTTCTATGTGTGCGTTCAAAACCACCAGGCCATCCTCACCAACTTTGACAAATATCTGCAAATAATAGTATATAAAATAAGATGAAATTTCAAATTAGGTTTTGGCGTCATCGTCTTCAACCTCCAGACCTGGGGATTTAGCTGCGAATTTTGTTTCGAATTTACCTGCGATTTTACCTGCGTTCAAAAACCTACAAAATTCATAACATTTTATATCCATACAATTTTGCCAAATTGATCATGCCAACATGATCAATACAGTTCATTCATCTTATTTATGTTATTAGGATGTATTTATATAAGCCAAATCAAAAAACCCCAATTTCAAACTTGAAACCCTAACATGGCATCTTAATGTTTAGTCGCGGTTTCTTCAATGTTTTTGCCCAGAAACCTTCTATACATGATAACAAACAAAGTTAGAAGCACAAAAACAATTGGTAATGGATAAATTAATGGAATCGAAAATCAAAACAAGAAGAGGAAGATGCGTTCGGGTTATGCAATTTATGAAGCTATGGATGCTTATGAGAGTGCAAATAGCATCAAGGAGGTCCAGGGATCATGTCTATGTCCATAGAATACCTTTAAACCTTCTCTAGGATTGAAACCGAAAAGTGTTTTTTGAAGGATTTTATGAAGTTTGAAATTATGGTTTGAGGCTGCAAAAATCGTCCCTATGCATTTGTGTAGTTTGTATACTTATAGAAGAATGGAATTAGGTCAGAAAAGTGGTGGATTTGTGGGCTTAATGGATACCTTGAGTGTGAAGAAATCTCCTTGCCAAATTAGTCAAAAAATCAAATATTTTCATGCTATAATGCCTTAGCACGAATTTGGATGGTTTTGAATCAACTTAAATGGTCATTAAGAGTTTCTAGAAGAAGAATCACTTTTAAATATTCAATTTTCATATTTTATTTTGATTTAAAATGATTTTAAATGAATAAAATCAAAATAAATAAAATAAAAATAATTAAAATCTGAATAAATGAGTATTGGGTCGTGCATGATGTCATGTTGAAGTTTGGATCACAAAATTGCAAGCCCATTTGGAAGAATTTAGTTTTAAGGCCCTATTTGCTTCATAAACTTCCCAAAAATTTCCCAACTTTGCAAGGGCACAAACCCTTCAATTTTAATGCTATGAGGGTGTTATTGGACATTTTGGAAAGATTAAAGAGTCCTCTAACCAACCCCATTGGTTTCATGTCCATATCTTTTACCATTCTCAAGCTATGCTCTTTTGAAGTTGTTGACTTTTTGTTGACTTTTAAAAGGACCTATAATGTCTTAGCTCATACCTTCCAAATGAAGCATTTTTGGGCTTGGCTTGTGAGACACAAAGTTGTAGAGAATTCAATTTCCTTAAAAATGAGCTTTTGATGGGAAAAATTTGATGAAGCATGTGAAAGTTATGGCTGGTCAAAGTTCAGTTGACTTTTCCTGAGGAAACCCTAATTTAGAAACTCCTGATTCTTGATGATCTGAAATCTTCTTGATGAATCATGATCAACCCTTGATCAAATGATGAATTTTACTTCATATACTTGATGTTTGCAAAAAATCATGAAATTTGACTTTGGTTTGACCACAGTTGACCTCAATTTGACTTTTTAACTGCTTTGACTGATTTTGACCTATCTGATCATCTGACTGAGCAAACCTTTGGGAAAAGTCTTGAAACTTGTCATGGGGATTCTTAAACACATATAAGATGTTATGAAGCTCAATTGAAGTCTTGGAAGTCCATTTAGCCTGATTAAAGTCAAAACCCTAGTTTAGGATGCACTGCTTAGGAGGATGCATTGTCTGAGGGAATTGTCAAACTTTCTGACTATTTGTGAACTTTGTGAACCTTGTGAACCTCATAAGATGTCTTGTGAACCTTGTGAACCTCATGAGAGGTCTTGTGAACCTTATGAACCTCATGAGAGGTCTTGTGAACCTTGTGAACCTTGTGAACCTCTTAGCACACAAAGTCTTGTTTTGTGAGGGCGAATTTTGGGGTGCAACACATAGTCCGACATTCATTGTTCCTTTGAGATACTTCATGATCCTCTTCACGACGATGAAATGTGATTCCTTCGGATTTGCTTGAAAGCGGGCACACAAACAAACACTAAACATAATGTCAGGACGACTTTCCGTCAAATATAATAATGAACCTATCATACCTCGATACTTTGTAATATCAATTGAAATGCCGGATAGATCTTGATCAACGTACGTTCCGGATCCCATAGGAAAAGAAATCACTTTGCAACTATCCTTATCGAATCTTTTCAACAATTCCTTGAAATACTTGGATTAGTTGATGAAGATGTCATCCTTTGTTTGCTTGATTTGTAATACAAGGAAGTAGTTCATCTTTCCCATCATGGACATCTCGAATTCTCCTTGCATCATAAGAGATAATTCTTCGCAAAGATCTTTGTTTGTTGATCCGAAGATGATGTCGTCGACATAGACTTGAACTAGTAAGGTGTTACCCTTGAAATTCTTGATGAACAAAGTCTTGTCAACCTTTCCTTTTGTAAAACCCTTCTCACATAGGAAGTTGCTAAGGCGATCATACCATGCTCTTGGTGCTTGCTTTAAGCCATAAAGAGCCTTCTTCAACTTGTAGACATGAGAGGGATTCTTGAAGCCTTCAAATCCTGGAGGTTGTTTGACATAGACTTCTTCGTTGATGTAACCATTCAGGAAAGCGCTTTTGACATTCATTTGGTACAACTGAAAATTCATGGAACAAGCGTAAGCAAGTAATAATCTAATTGCTTCTAACCTTTCTACCGGAGCGAATGTTTCATCAAAGTCAATTCTTTCTTCTTGGTTGTAGCCTTGTGCAACTAATCTTGCTTTGTTACGAACTATAATTCCATTCTCATCAAGTTTGTTCTTGAACACCCATCTTGTTCCTATGATGTGCTTGTTGTCCGGTCTTGGTACAAGATTCCAAACTTGATTCCTTTCGAATTGGTTAAGTTCTTCTTGCATCGCTACTATCCATTGATCGTCGCCTAAGGCTTCATCGATTTTGGTTGGTTCAATTTGAGACACAAAAGCCATGTTGAGACAAGAATCCTTGAGATTTAGTCGAGTTGCAACACCTTGGCTAATATCACCAATAACTTTATCTATCGGGTGATCTCTATGAGTTCTCCATTCTTTCGGAAGATCTTGATGTTCTTCAATGATTGGTGAGTCATCTTCTTGTAGTATTGCTTGGTCTTTTGATGTCTCCTTTTGTTGTTGTGACATATCTATTATATCATCATCATCATCCACAATAATATTATCCTCTTTCGAGGGGTTAGTCTCATCAAACGAAACATAAATAGATTCTTCAATAGTAAGTGTTCGTTTATTGAAAATTCTAAAAGCTCTACTAGAGAGGGAATAACCAAGGAATATACCTTCGTCGGACTTCTCATCAAACTTACTGAGATTGTCCTTGTCGTTGTTGAGAACGAAACATTTGCATCCGAATATGTGAAAAAATGATATGTTTGGTTTCCTACCCTTGAACAACTCATAAGAAGTCTTCTTGAGAATTGGTTGAATATTGACACGGTTGCGTACAAAAGAAGCCATGCTAACCGCATCCGCCCAAAAGTATTAGGAATATTTGAGTCGCTAAGCATTGTTCTTGCAAGTTCCACCAATGCCCTATTCTTCCTTTCTACGACATAGTTTTATTGAGGAGTCCTTGGTGCAGAAAAGTTGTGAGAAATTCCATGCTCTTCGCAAAAATCTTCAAATGATGAGTTTTGGAATTCTCCACCATGGCCGCTTCTAATGGAGACTATTGTGAGTGACTTCTCGTTTTGAATTTGCTTTGCATACTTCTTGAATGCTTTGAAAGCATCACTTTTCTGCACTAAAAATAATGTCCATGTGTATCGATAGAAATCATCAATAATAACTAAAGCATAAACGTTACCTCCGAAGCTTTTTGTTCTTGATGGACCGAAAAGATCCATATGCAACAATTGTAGTGGCCTTGAAGTAGATATCACTTTCTTGGACTTGAAAGTTGTCTTGGTTTTCTTCCCTTTTTGGCAAGCATCACATAACTTATCCTTGATGAAATTTATCTTCGGAAGACCAACAACTAGGTCATGCTTTATTAACTTGTTTAAATGCTCCATGTGAATGTGAGCAAACCTTTTATGCCAAAGCCACGCCTCGTTGTTGTTTGCCATTAAACATGTTACCTTCGAGGAAGAGTCATCAAAAGAAATCATGAAAATGTTATTAAATCTTTTACCTTTTAGCAATAGGACATGGGTGACTTCATGTTCTATCAAGCATTCATCATTTGTGAAGTTGACTCGGAATCCTTTGTCACACAATTGACTTATGCTAAGTAGGTTGTGTTTAAGGCCTTCCACATAAAGAACGTCTTCGATGATTGTATGAGGAGGTGCACCAATGGTTCCTACTCCAAGAATCTTTCCTTTATTATCATCACCGTAAGTAATGTATCCTTTGGCCTTTAGTGATAGACTTGAAAATTTGTTGATGTCGCCCGTCATATGCTTTGAACAACCGCTATCAAGATACCATTGAGTAGAAGTTGTCTTCAAGCATACCTACAAAACAAAATCAAGTATTGTTAGGTACCCAAATGGCTTTGGGTCCTTGATAGTTAGTACCCGTTTCAACCCACACATAATTCCCATTAGCAACACCAATGTTAAGCACATAGCAAGCATTAGGTGTATGGCCTTTGATTCCACAATAAAAACAAGTAGGTTGAAAGTGACTTTTATATCTAGGAACATACTTTTGTTTCTTAATGATTCTTTTCTTTTTATGACTTTGATGCATAGTTTTAGAATTGTTTGCCTTTTCTTTAACAACTTGTTCACTAGCTTTTACAAAAATGGTTTCATTTGTGCTTGGTTAGGAAAACTTAGAATATCATAAACCACTTTTGTCATTAGGATATCTTTAGTGCCTAAGAATTTCCTCCAAGCCAATTTGACCTTTTTCATGTCTTTCTAAGACTCTTTTAAGTTGAAAAATTTGAAAATATAATGATTCACAATTTTTGCATACAAGACTTTGTTTTTCATCCATCATTTTTTTTTTCACTTTCAATGTATTTTCCAAAAGTAGTATTTTGTTCTTCTAAAGATAGAATTTGTTTCTTTTGGGATGAAATGTTTTTATACAAAGTTTTGCATTATTTTAGAAGTTCATTTATAACTTCTTGTGCAACATTCTCATAAATTGAAAAGTTGCTACTAACCTCACCATTTTCTTCATCGGAGTGATGTGAAGCCATTAGAGCCATATTTGCACATTCATCTCTTTTTGATTCCGATGAGGAACTAATTTCATTTTCATCCCAAGCAACATAAGCCATTTTATTCTTGAAATCCTTCTTTCCTTTGAATCCTCCTTTCTTTGCAAGTCTCGGGCAATCCGGCTTTATGTGACCTTGCTTCCCACATTCGTAACATGTGACTTCTTGAATCGATGTGGATGCATCCTTTTTCCTGAAATGTTTATTCTTTTTAGGAAAAGAGGAACTTTTATTTTTGTTAAAAAAACTTACCAAGCTTCTTAACAAGAAGCATGAAGTTCTCATCTTCGGAAGTCCCGTCGTCTTTGTCATCCTTCGTATCAATCTTCAAAGCAATTCCCTTGGACTTCTTTTCTTGACTTTCGTGCTTCTCGAGCCTTCCAAGTTCCAATTCGTGCTCTTGAAGTTTGCCAAATAGAGACGCAGATGTCATCGTTGAGAGACTCTTCTTTTCCGAAATAGCGGTCACTTTCGGTTGCCATTCCCTTGTCAAGGATCTTAGGACTTACAAGTTGAGATCGTCGTTGGTGAAGGTCTTCCCAAGAGCAATCAAGTGATTTGTTAGATGAACGAATCTTTTTTGTAAGGCAACAATAGATTCCCCGGGCTGCATACAGAACATCTCATATTCTTAACTCAAAGTATTAAGCCTTGATCGTTTTACTTCTTTTGTTCCTTCATGCGTTTCTACTAAGGTATCGCAAATCTCCTTTGTCGATTTACACTATGATACACGGAAGAACTCATCCATACTGAGAGCGCTTTGGAGTATGTTGATTGCCTTCTTCTTATTTAGAATCTTCTTCTTATCATCTTCATCATAAGTATTTTTTAACTTTGTGGTTTCAACGCCATTGATCACGTTTACAGGATTATGTGGACCTTCTTCGATCGCTTCCCATATACCTTCTCCTTGGGCTTCGAGATGTGCTTTCATTCTGATTTTCCAAAAGTCAAAATATTCCCCGGAGAAGAGTGGAGGCTTATTGCTACTTCCACCATCTTTGAAAACAGGATTCGAGTTTGCGGAAGCCATACAGGATCTTGTAGGAACAGGTTATCTAAACCTGCTCTGATGCCAATTGTAGATTCAGAGTACGCCTAAGAGGGGGTGAATTAGGTGTTATAAAATTTTCTCGATTATTTTCTTGATGGATGGATTTTTCTCTTTTACTTGTGTATGATAAGAAAGCGATAAAGAAGGAAATAAAAGAGACACAACAATTTATCCTGGTTCCCTTCACAGTCCGAAGGTACATCCAGTCCCCTTTCCAACACGAAAGAGATTTTCCACTAGTTTTTAGATCGTACAACCTATCACACCATCAACCGGTGAGGCCTACTTTCTAAACAACTAAACAAAACCTAGTGTGCAAGAACAATCCTCTTGCAAGCACTATCCCTTGTGTCCAACAATCCTGGATCACAAGTCACAATAGAAAACTTCTATAAATCTTTGTTATTTTGAGTAATACAATATATGATATCAATACAAGATTGATCTTCTCCTTTGATCAAAATCCACTTCTCAATCTCAATACAAGTGTTCAACTTATGAATATGAAATGTTATAAATCAATATGAACACTTTTGAATATTTGAAAATATATGAATTTTTAAGTGAATTTGATTAAGTGATAATTTTATGAAAATTCTAGGAGGTGTTATTGAATTTAAAAAATTTCAGAATATATAATAGTCAAAACACCTATTCAAAAATGTATGAAAAAGTATGAAAATAAATATTTGAAAAGGTATAACAAAAGGAAAAATTTGAATTTGAAAAGAAATAATTTTTCAAAAGACATTAAGTGTTAACCGGTTAACCAAATGGGGTAACCGGTTAACGCTCTAACGTTAACTGAGTTTATTCAAAAATTTGAACCGTTAACCGGTTAACCCATTTGGTTAACCGGTTAACACTGTAAAAACACAGAAAAATACTTAAGTTTTAAGTGTTAAACCAGTTCCAATTTATTTCCAAATATGTATATGCAATGTATTATCATGATAAACTATTTTGAACACTTGTATATCAATCAAGGAAGTGAACTTTGATATACCTATGCTTGTGTCAAAGTCTTGAAAAATAACGAGCATTTGCACATAAGCTTGATCCGTACGAAAACGTTCCATTGATGATGCATAGCCTTGATCTTGATCCCTTTTGAAAGCTTGATTTTTGCAATACGGAATGAGCTTAAATATTGTTGACTTCATCAAAACCTTGAGATTGAAGTATGCTTCTATAGGATCTACCTACATTCAAGGGCAAGTATGACCCTGATGTTGTGTTGGTCTAGTTGAAAGAAATTGAGAGGATTTTCCGTGTGATGGATTGCACTCCAGCACATAAGTATCGTTATGGAACTCACATGTTGGTAGTTGAAGCTGATGAATGGTGGTTGGAAACCAGAGAAAGGTTGGAAGCTGCAGGTGAAGATATCACTTGGGCTGTTTTCTGTAGGGAGTTTATGAGGAAGTATTACCCTGAAGATGTGCATGGTAGGAAAGAGATTGAATTTCTTCTGATGAAGCAGGGAAATATGTCGGTGACAGATTATGCTGCAGAGTTCATGGAGTTGTCTAACTTTTATACTCACCATGATGCAACAACTGCTGAGTTTTCAAAGTTTATCAAGTTTGAGAACGGGTTGCGTTTAGAGATTAATAAATTTGTAGGGTATCAGAAAATTCGGGTGTTTGTTGATCTGGTTGATAGTTGTAGGATCTTCGAGGAAGATAATAATGCTCACTACAAGATTTTTACTGATAGAAGGGGTAAGAATCAGTAAAACTATGGCAAGCCTTATGACACTTCAGCTGGTAAGGGTAAGTAGAAAGCTACTTTGGGTCAGAGGACTAGTGGGGGAGATGCTCCTACTGGTATTATTTGCTTCAAGTGTGGGCAAGCTTGACACAAGAGTAATGTGTGTACGACTGAGGTGAAGCATTATTTCTGTTGTGGAAAAGATGGGCATGCAATATTTGATTGAATGCATAAAGAGATTATTTTCTTTAACTGTGGAGAAGAAGGGCATATTGGTAATCAATGCCAGAAGCCGAAGAAAGCAAATTCTGGAGGAAAAGTGTTCGCTTTAGCTGGGACTCAGACAACTAATGAGGACAAGCTCGTCAGAGGTACATGTTTCATTAATAGTATTACTTTAATTGTTATTATTGACACGGGTGTTACCCATTATTTTATTGTTGCTAATTGTGTTAAGAGGTTGGGTATTAAGTTGTCTGAGATGAAAGGAGAAATGGTCGTAGAGATTCCGGCTAAGGGATCGGTCACTACTTCTCTAGTGTGTTTGAGTTGCCAGTTGTCTATCTTTGATAGAGATTTTTATGTTGATTTGGTGTGTTTATCGCTGACTGGGATGGATGTAATCCTAGGTATGAATTGGTTAGAGTATAACTATGTTCAAATTAATTGTTTTCGTAAGTCGGTGAGGTTTTCTACTCCAGAAGAGGAAGGAGTTGGATTGTTGTCATTTAGAGAGTTGCATAAGTTGATGAAAGAAGAAGCCCAGATGTTTACGTTGATAGCGTTGTTGTCTATGGAAAGTAAAGCTAAGATTAAAGAGTTGTAAGTAGTGAATGAATTTCCTGAGGTTTTTCCTGATGAAATTCCTAACGTACCACCTGAGAGAGAAGTTGAGTTTGCGATTAACCTTGTACCTAGTACTAGACCTGTTTTTATGGCACCGTACTGGATATCTGCATCTGAGTTGACTGAATTAAAGAAGCAGTTGGAAGAGTTTCTTGAGAAGAAGTTTGTAAGACCAAGTGTATCGCTGTGGAGAGCTCCAGTTTTGTTAGTTAAGAAGAAAGATGGAAGTATGAGGCTTTGTGTGGATAATAGACAGTTGAATAAGGTGACAATTAAGAACAAGTATCTATTACCAAGAATAGATGATCTGATGGATCAATTGGTAGGTGCTCGTGTGTTTAGAAAGATCGATATGAGATCGGGTTATCATCAGATTAAGGTGAAAGATGGGGATATTTAGAAAACGGCGTTCAGAACACGGTATGGACATTGTGAGTATTCGGTGATGCCTTTCGGTGTGACTAATACGCCGGGAGTATTCATGGAGGACATGAATCGTATTTTTCATGCTTATCTGGATCGTTTTGTGGTTGTGTTTATAGATGATATTTTAGGAGGTTTGATATCAGTCAACAAATTTTTTATTCCAGTCATAAGTTTAAAGTAGCCACTATTAAAATACCAGTCCTCTTTAGCTAATACTTTAAGTGGAGTATAAGCTAGCAAGGCAACATCCTTAGGAACCCATTGTTGATTCTTGATAATAATGTTTTGCTCAGGTTTGGGCTGAGGATTCTGATCAGGGTATCCATGGAGTCTGAAACAGAAAGGTTTTATGTGACCAGACCTACCACAATAGTGACACCTCCATCTTTGAAATCTTCTCCTTTGATGAGTGGGTCTTCTTATTTCATGATGTTGAGGCACTGGTTTCAACATCTGTTCAGTAACATCCTTTTTGAACTCAAGCTGGCTACTCCTTAGAAATCCATTAAATCCTATCCCAAATAGGTCTCCTGCACTTCTTCCAGTCTGAAGAATGTCATCAAGAGTTTCAGATCCACTGTTAAGCATTCTGATGGATTTGGTCATTTGATCAAGCTTGGAATTCAGCATGATGACTTAATAATTCAGATGTGATATTGTTGATAAATGCTCTTTCTTTTCAGCATCCAAGGTTGATATGATCTTCTTATGATTCTCTCCTTCTTGTACCACTTAAGCATACCTTATACATAGCTTTTGATAAGTATCAAGAAGTTCCTCAAAAGTTAATTCATCTTCACTAGAGTCTTCATCAGACACACTTATTGTCAAAGTAGTGATATGTTTAGCTGATACTTCTTCAAAGTCACTCTCAGAATCTCCATCAGACCATGTTACATATAAGCTTTTTCTTTTGTCCTTTCAGACGGGTAGGACATTCAGCTCTAATATGGCCAAAACCATCACACCCATGACATTAAACTTTTCTGCTTTGACTTAGCTTCTCTTCAGGTTTTGTACTTGACTCATTTGATCTGTTGATGTCAGATGAAATGTCCTTGACATTTGGTCTTGGGCTAAAATTCATCCTCTTCATGACCTTGTTTAATTGTCTTCCTATCATGGCAACAACTTCTTTCTGACTTTCCTCATCATCCTCATCACTTCTCTTTGCTTCCTTCTTATAATTTGACACAAGAGCTATATTTTTGTTCTTCTTTTCAGGTACATCATTGAGTCCCATTTCAAAAGTCTGAAGGGATCCAATAAGGTCTTCCACTTTCATGTTGCAGATGTCTTATGCTTATTCTATGGATGTCACCTTCATAGCAAATCTCTTGGGAAAAGATCTGGGAATTTTCCTCACAAGCTTTTCATCATACATCTTTTCTCCTAAGGCTCCTAAGGCATTAGCAATATCAAGAATATTCATGTGAAAGTCATGAACAGTCTCATCTTCTTTCATTCTCAGATTTTCAAATTTGGTGGTAAGCATTTGAAGTCTTGACATCTTGACTTTAGAGGTTCCTTCATGAGTGGTTATGATAATATCTCAAAGTTCTTTGGCATTTTGACAATGATGCACTAGTCTGAATATGTTTTTATCAATGCCATTGAGCAAGGCATTCAAGGCTTTAGAATTCCATAGTGCCAGCTCATCCTCATCTTTATTCCAGTCATCCTCAGGCTTCAGAGTTGTATTGCCATCTTTATCTGTAATGGCAGAATGTTCTCATCCTTTATCAACAGCTTTTCAAGCCTTCTTGTTTAGAGACTTTAAGAAGGAAACCATGTGAGGTTTCCAATAATCATAGTTAGAACAAACCAGAATGGATGGAATATGTCCAAATCCTTATTCCTTGTCCATGGTACTAGAATAATGCCCCTAGATCTCACCCAGAAAAACAGGCAGGGTGCCTGCTCTGATACTAATTGAAATTCTGGAAACTGATATACAATGTCGGACATGATGTCACGAAATCAATAACAACAAGTTTAAAACACAAATACAAAGACATAATTAAATAACACCGAGAGTTATTAACCCAGTTCGGTGCAATCACACCTACTCTGGGGGCTACCAAGCCAGGAAGGAACTTCACTATCAGTAGTATCAATTCAAAGATCCACAGCAAACACCCTAGTTTTCAATCTTTTCATTTAATCCCTACCCAATGACAGTTCTATCTAGGAACTCCTAGATATGAGACCCCTCTCACTCCCCCTCAATCACAACAGTGAACTTAAACAAACAACTCAGAAAATGCAAAGTCACTCTTCAAAACAATCTTTGACCTTGCTTAAAAGCTTCAGTCAAATACAAACACTTTTACTTAAAAGCTTTGAGTGGACAAAATACAAATGCACACCTAGTCCAGAACAATCATCAAAAGACAATTGCTTGACTCACAAGAAAACTAAAACACACACGTGAAAAATGCTGAATAATAATCCTTATTTTCCACACATTCACACTAGGGTAAATCATCCTTAAGTAGAACCTTGAATGCGAATTGGGTCTGCTGAACTTGCACAAATCAGATAAAATAATTCCTTAAATAAAGGAATAAAAATAGCAAGAACAAATATTCAGCTAAAATCCAAGCTGAATCTTTTTATTCCTTCTGATAAACCGCGTTAAAACTACAACAAAATCTCAGTTTTAATGACAGCAGGACGCGTGCATAAAATATGATTCATTTAGCTCTTCAGGCCTAGCTAGAGATGCCATGACATCAGTCTTGACATCCTGATAAAAACAGTTGCACACAAAAACTTCACACCTGCATAATGCTTAAATCACATGTCATAACATTGCTTATGACATCCAGAAACAAACAAAGTTTTACCATAAAATGTAGTCAATCTAAAACATTTACACATCAATTTAACTCATTTATGTGTCTTGTCCCGTAACACGGGTTACAACTTGCATCATAAAATAACAAACAAAAACATAATTTCTACGCAACGGATCACCATTCAACAACTTAATCAACATAATATAAGGATTCAATTGTTAATCCAAAACATCATCATCATGTATTAAAACAGACAAAAACAACAAAAAATCCAAGTGTTCCCGATGTTACACGACACAGAGCAGGACACTACCTAAACTCTATAAACAACAAAATAAACATACTCCTCACTACATCCAAGCACCAAGTTATCCTTGAGTATCTACATGATGACATAATAGACCATCACGAAAGGCAGGAAAAGTGAGTAAATTCACATTCAATATAAATAATATAAAGACAGAATTATAAGACAACATGCAACAATACATCAATTACATCAAGTTTCACCTATATACAATAAAATCAATCACATCATCATAAAACAAATGCAATCATGCTATGCCACCAAGAATGAAATTCAATCCTCATAATATGCATGTGGTACCAAATCATCATCATGGATGGACATTGGGACATCAACGCTCCACAGGGGAGCACAACATAAACAACATATCACTCCAATCCACACGATGGGATTGAAGCTACCAACAGACCGAAGCCCCAACATAATTATACTGTGAGTGCAACAACATCAACATAATCGTCATAATCAACACTTGCATCAGCATTCATCATTATACATTATTCATACATTTACTACTTTGCCTACTCATGTCATTAATACTACATATCATCATAATTCAACATAATCATCTAAACATCATTTCATCACTAATTCTTACACATTTAGCATATTATAGCATGGCAAGAATTCACAGCAACATCATAGCAACATAAGGCAACAAAACAAGTCATTTGGAACAAGAAAACATTTTTCAAAAGATTTCAGGTCTCGCTAAGCGGGCCCCGCGCTCGCAAAGCGAGCTATTCTCGGGTTGCGGGACTCTCAAAGTTTCACTCGCTCGCTAAGCGAGCTCCTGCTCGCTAAGCGAGACAATGAATTTTGGCAGAAAACCCTACGATTTTCCACACATCTCAGCTATGACCAAACTCATCAAAAACACCATAAAACAACATAATTCATTATTATACTCTACTATCGTCATATACTCATCAACTACAACATCTAACAACAACAATTAATCAAAAATCCACCTACAATCCTCCTAACCTTAAGGTTTCCCTACAAAAATTCCCCTTTCTCATAAGACTACCTATACATTATAAATATTGAATAAGAATTACTCCCCATACCTTAGTCAAATGAGCTTTTCTATCACCTCTTTAGCAGTTCCCAATCTCAGCCTCCTGGTTCTTCAGAGTGTTCTCTCAATCTTCACCAAAAACTCGAGTTATGAGAAAACTCTATTTATTATCCTTCTCATAACCTTCTCAAAAGACAACATTACCTCCAAGACCTCCAACTCCTCTTATTTTATTTTTAATAATAATATTTAAATAATAATTATAATTATTCTAATATCACTAATTAAATAAAACAATTCACCATAACACCATAAAATACCACACGTTCATAAATAATTAAATTATGAAATTGAGGTGTTACACATGGCGCTAGAAGCCCATGCTCTTGTTACATCAACAAAAATACTGAAGGCATCTCTCAAGGATGCCCTTCATTCCAAGAAGAAACTAGACGCATAATGATGAGTTGGTTGACACTTATGACTTGTACTCTGAGAGGATGAAAGAGTAAGTATCACTTATTCATCTTGGGATGGACCTTAGTCATATGGATCTATTTAAAGTGGTATGTCACATTCAGTTGTTAGAAGAAGAGGTGGCACCTCCTACAGGATCTAGTATAAATCCTAATGTGGGGCACATATTGTGCTTGACGACTATAAGGAAGGAGAGAAGAAGGCTTCATAGGAGAATTCTGCTTGTTAGTAGGGTTCTTCAGAGGAATGACAAGGTCTAGAGGCGAGCCATTAGGCTTTGGGGTATATTTATTTCTACCTTTTATGGATTTTGTATTATTGCCCCTAATGGTCTTTATGTAAATATGCCATGAGAGGTTTTCTATGTGATGATGAACTGCGCCCTTAAGGGCCTCTTTTATATTTTCATCCCTTGGGGATTTAATCAAACGATGGACTTTCACTCCCTTGTTTATTTTTGTGTAAACTATCTTAGAACACTTTTTGAATAGGTTCTGAACTTGTTGTGGTACGGTATGACGAGGATTCCTGTACAAGGATGATAATTTAGCCTTTTGAGCAACAAGGATTCCTTCATGAGGATACAACATATGTGATCGCCTCTATGTGTAGAAATAATTCTTCCATGAGGATCCAACATCAATAATTTCCTTAATGGGTGGCAAGTATTCCTGAATAAGGATTCAGCATATATGACCGCCTTTATATGAGACAAGGATTCCTCTACGAAGATCCAGCGTAAATGATTGTCTCTATGGAAGGTTTCAATACGGTTTCCCATTAATCTTTAGTTCCTACAAAACAATGCAATAACATTCCAAAATTTATAGGATAATGTGATTGGCCTCATTAAAAACCCATGTTCCTTAACATCTAAAATAATGTTCCCTATAAAACAAAGAATGTCATAAGAATTTAACCATACAAACAATAGAGTCGGCGCCTCAACTTAAACAAACCAAATAAGTTAAACTAAATGAAACATGGCTTAACATCTAAAACAATTAAAGGTTTTTAATAAGTCTCTTATTTTTCCACCTTCGTGCTCTTCTAGAGAAGGGTTACTAGATATTCATCCTTGGGAGTTAAGTTTTGTGACTTGACCCCTAATTTCACATTCATGATGTTTACTTCCTGTGCGTACACTTGTTGGGTGTGGACCATGACCGTAGTCTTCTTCAGCTTCATGCTCTCTATGTAACACTTCATGGCGATATCTTGATCCCCTTGGATTACCCTAACTCGTCCATATGTGAGGGTGTATTTTATGCATAGATAAGGAGGTGTCGAGCTGGTTAAAAATAGACTTCCCTATAATCATGTTATACGAGGAAGGTGCATCTATAACTAAATATATTTCCTTGATCAATATGGCATTGTCCTTAGCTTTAAACATGGTCTTTAGGGTAGTATAACCTTTCACCTGCAATTAGTCTCTTGAGAATTCTACCAATGAGCCGTAGAAGTTTTTGAGATCGTCCAGGTCTAGGCGGAGTCTTTCAAAATCATCCTAATAAATGATGTATGAGTACTTCCATGATCAATTAAAATTATCTTAATCTTCAAGTCTTCACACCTTATGGTTATGGTCATGGGGTTGTTGTCATGTGGATGAATGCCTGCAATGTCCCTATTAGAAAAGGTAATCTCAGATTTCGGAGATACCTTACCATCATAATTAGGGTTTGTGGGTGACCTCTCAACTGTGAAATTTGGCGTGCATACCTTCTATGGCTAGAACCAATCTTTTTTCCCCAAGAAAATCCTCCTACTATGCTATTAAATATGTGACACACAATTTATCCTCACCTTTTATGTCTGGTTCCTTGCCCTTATTAGGTTTGGGACTGCCAAAGGCATATTGCCCTTGAGAGTTTGATTAGCTTGGAGTTTGGGTGGCATCACCTCTGACATACTTCTTCAAGTAACCCTATTAGATGAGGCGTTATATCTCCTACTTAAGTTGACAATTGTCTCTAGTGTCCTTGACCTTGCCAAAATTTCACCATTTGTCGGGATCATGCCTCATGATGTCTGACTTAAAGGATAACATTGTTGGAATTGCATGCATATGAAGGACCTCGCGCTATATCTTCTTGCGATGCGTTTTCAAAGGCGTGAAGCTTTTGGAGAATTTTATGCTTCGCCTGAACGTCGCCATGTCTCTGACAAGCAAGGTATAATGATTCTTATGTGAATCATGTGAGTTATCAGGGTTAGCGCAATTCTCTATTGACATCTTTGTCTTTCTTTTTAGTGTCCCTTTCATCCCCCTTTATATAACATTATACACGTGTCACCACCTCTATCAAGGAATTCGTTATCCTCCATGTGAGGGTTTCATTAAGATGCCCCGCCATTAGCCTATTTTGGAACACTTCCACAAACATTTCCTGGTTGGGATGAAAGACCTTGATAGTCGCCTCATTGAAGCAAATGAGATATTCTCTCAACTATTCATAGGGCCCCATCAAATGTTGAAGAGGCTGGTGACCGACATCTTTCTGTGCATGCTCGCTGCAAATTAACGAACCAATTTCTTCACCAGGTCCTGGTAGCTAAAGATCGAGAATCGTGGCATGCCTATGTACCACCTCAATGTTGCATCTCTAGAGGTTCTAGAGAGAAGTTTGTGTTTCAAAGAGTTAAAAGCTCAAATGGGTCGTTACGACCATCAAACTTGGCCAATGAGAGCGGATTGAAATTCTCTGGCATCGACGCCCATCATATCTAATCAAAGAGAGGTTTGGGGTCTAGGAAACATGTCTTCCCATTCTTGAATTCTTTTCCCCTATTATTATTATAGGTTAGGACACGTCACTCGCTTCGTTCCTCAAACAACGGAGTATTCCAATCAAAAGATGACCACTACAAATATTAGACGAATGTTTTAAAATAAACAACTGACTAGAAAATTGGCAATGACGATATATTACACCACATGTCCTTAAAAAACCTCCACCTCGTTTTTTTTTGAACTCTTCACAAATATATCGATCAAACCCTCCTAAAATATATATTTAAATAAAATATATAAATTAATAAAAAAAATTAAAAAAAATGTATGTATAATTTTTTTTCCGGATAATTCAAGTAATAATAATAATTACACAGTAGCACACCAGAGATGTAAGAAAGGTATTCGAGTATGAGCAGCAAACATCAATTGAAGATCTGAAACCCCATCCCACCGATCCCAATTCACAATTCAGCAAAACTCACTCATCACCACAGTTAACAAAGATCCATAGCCATGACTCTCAATCTTCGCCAGAAACAAACAGGTAAGTAACTCCATTTTTCCCCCGAATTCCATTTTCTCTTAATTTTTCGCAATTTGATTACCGATCCATATTTCATTTTCGTTCATTGATTCAGAATGCATCGCTCGAATGCTGAACCTAAACCAACCAATTAACGCCACCGGAACGGCGAACGAAGAAGCCTACAAGATTCTGATCTACGACAAATTCTGCCAAAACATTCTCTCGCCGTTAATTCACGTCAAGGATCTACGAAAACACGGCGTTACTCTTTATTTCCTCATCGACAAAGATCGCAAACCCGTTCACGACGTTCCCGCCGTTTACTTCGTTCAACCGATTCAATCCAATGTTCAGAGAATCATTGCCGATGCTTCTCGATCTCTCTACCAGTCTTTTCACCTCAATTTCTCGACATCGATTCCTCGTCCTCTTCTCGAGGATCTCGCTTCGGGAACCCTAAGTTCTGATTCGATTCAGCGTATTTCTAAGGTTCATGATCAGTATCTTGAGTTTGTTACTCTGGAGGATAATTTGTTTTCGTTGGCGCAGAAATCTTGTTTTCTTCAGCTTAATGATCCTGCTGCTGGTGAACGTGAAATTGAGGATATTGTTGAGAGGGTTGTTTCGGGTTTGTTTTGTGTTTTGGCGACTCTTGGTGTTGTGCCGGTTATTCGGTGTCCTCGCGGTGGTGCGGCTGAGATGGTTGCCACTGCGTTGGATCAGCGGATCCGAGATCATTTGTTGTCGAAGAATAATTTGTTTACTGAGGGTGGGAATTTTGTTAGCTCTTTTCAGCGGCCTATTTTGTGTATCTTTGACAGGAATTTTGAGCTTCCGGTGGCGATTCAGCATGATTTTCGGTATCGGCCATTGGTTCATGATGTTTTGGGATTGAAGTTGAATAGGTTGAGTGTTCAGGGTGAGAAAGGTGGGATGCGATCTTATGAATTGGATAGTGCTGATCCGTTTTGGGTTGCCAATGGGGGGCTGGAGTTCCCGGAGGTTGCGGTGGAGATTGAGACTCAGCTGAATAAGTATAAGAATGATGTGGATGAGGTGAATAAGAGGACCGGAGGAAATCACGGTGCTGAGTTTGATGGGACGGATTTGATTGGTAACACGAAGCATTTGATGAATGCTGTGAACTCTTTGCCCGAGCTTACCGAGAGGAAGCAGGTGATTGATAAGCATACTAACATTGCTACTGTGTTGTTGGGTGATATCAAAGAGAGGTCTCTTGATTCTTATGCTAAGAAGGAGAATGACATGATGGTTAGAGGAGGCATTGAGCGGAGTGAACTTCTCAGTGTGCTCAGAGGGAAGGGAACCAAGATGGATAAGCTTCGATTTGCAATCATGTATCTTATTTCATCGGAAACCATTAATCCGTCTGAAGTGGAAGCTGTGGAAACGGTGCTGAGAGAGTCTGAGGTTGATACTGCTGCTTTTCAGTATATGAAAAAGATTAAGTCTCTGAATGTTCAAATGGCATCCGCGAATTCTGCAAGTAGAAGTAATATTGTTGACTGGGCTGAGAAACTCTATGGACAGTCAATAAGTGCAGTGACTGCCGGTGTCAAAAATCTCTTATCTAGTGACAGGCAGCTAGCATTGGCCAGGACTGTTGAAGCCTTGATTGAAGGGAGACCAAATCCTGAAACAGATATATACCTGGCATTCGATCCACGTGCTCCTAAGTCAGGTTCTGGAACAAGTGGAAGCCATTTGAAAGGGCCATTTAAGGAAGCAATTGTGTTCATGATTGGTGGTGGTAATTATGTTGAATATTGTAGTCTCCAAGAGCTTGCACAAAACCAGCAACCTCCCAAGCATATTATATATGGAACAACCGAACTTTTAACTGGAGTGGACTTTGTAGAGCAGCTTACATTGTTGGGGAAGAAGATGGGTTTGGGTAATGTTGGTCCTACCCCAGCTCAGTAGTTAAGATGTGAATGTATCCACAATTCAGCTTGTCAAACTATTCTTTAGTATACAGAAGAACATTCTCAGACATTGTGAGGTAAAACAGGAAAAGTCAATTTGCCTTTGATATTGATTGTCTAAAAATGTTGAAGGATTTTGTGTTTTACAGGGCCTTCTTGATTATAAAGCAAGGCAATAGCTTCTTTGTAGTTTTTGTAGAATATATTCAATTATGCTTTATCTTCATTGTAGTGAAAAGTTTTTTATTAACAAGTACAACATGCCTTTGATACTTTGTTTTCACTCTACAAATGAGATGTTATCGTTGGGAATTATAATGTATTACTTTGAGCAAGTCTAATTGGACACATTTCGCTGTTCTTACCGCCATTCTTGTAGCATCCTGTTTGGATTGATTCGTTTATGTTTAGCGTTTAAACATCTTGTTTGGATTGATCTGTTTAGCATCCAGGATACTTGTTTCCTGCTACTGTCATTCATGATTAAACATCTTGTTTGGATTGATCTGTTTAGCATCCAGGATACTTGTTTCCTGCTACTGTCATTCATGATTTCAAATTGCTCCACAACCACATGCTTTGTTCAAAATTGCATTAGCAGTTATGCATTAACCTAATCTATGTTGTTAATACTACCAGATAGCGCTGTGTGGCTTAGATCCTCTGAAATGCTAGCTGGCATTGTAAAAACTAAAAGAGTGATCAAGTAAACATTACATACTCAGAGAATAGAAAAAGATACAAAATTAAAAAGACCATCCTATTTAAGAATTAAAGATTATTTAAATAGAGAAAAACATAACTTAACTGAAGAACAAAATGATTATTTGTGACCAAGGTTATAACAGAATCAAGAATAAAACATTACGTTGAAAATGATTGGATTTGACATTTATACCTTTAAAAAATGACAATAATTAAATAAATAAAAAAAGGATTTGAGAAATTTCACCCTTTAATCCTATGACATCCTAATAGTAGAGGTTTAGGGCTGCAATTTGTCTGCAGTTAGTGGCTGCAACAACAGCAATCTGATGGCGGCTTGCCGGCCAAAGTATCGCGTCAAACCCTACCATCTCTATGCTATTCTGCTATAGTGCTATTGACAAAAGAATATAACAGGGAGGTATTGGCTACATTTAGGATTTGGTGCCTTTCTCTCTATCTCTCTCATAACCACCATTCTCTCTCCGAGAATAACCTATATGTGCTGTGACGCGAGAAATGGCTTGCAAGTGTTGTTTCAAATGCTTAGAAGAAGAAAGTAATGCTGCATTCAACCTGATATTTCATTTCTTTTTTGTCCCACAACACTTAAAATCAAATGACAGTTAAATACACACTAAAAAAAATCTCAGTTTAGGATATGCTTTATGGAAGTTTCGTGCATACTTGTAGTCTCTGTCAAATTCAGTTAGTTGCTTGACATTTTTCTGAAAATAGAGTTGGTTTGAAATAATAATGTAGACGATGACATAACAGCCACTTTTTCACATATTATGATCTGTTCCGTCTCTGTTCCGTCTCTTATTCAAACAAAGACTCCTGCCCGTCAGATAAACCTCACAGCAGACCTGTTTCACTTTCAATAACAAAATATGTCCAATCTCACGAAACTTCACTGAGAAAAGGTTTGTAGTTTTGATTTGTGTAGATACAAGCACTTTTACAAGCTGCATATTTCCTAAAATTAGGACATCTTGCTTCATCAAATATATTTTCTTTCAGGCTGGATCTTTATTCCCTGTATGAATTTAATGTTTCTTAACTACAATATCATTTTATTCACGCGCATGGTTATAAAGTTTTGCATTTCTTTGGTCCACCTTTGGCATGCTCTATTTTCTAAATCAATTTGTCTCCAAGTTGATGTCGTAATTGCAACTCCTGGTTCTTATATTGCTGCAAAGTTATGATTTCTTGTCTTTTGACTAGGAACAAAATCCATTATGGCGAATGTCTTGCTAAGGCAAAATTAACCATCTTATACCCATGCATATAAAGCTCCATTATAACCCAGAAAATACCACCCATGTATGATTCTTGTTATATTTTTACTTTCTAGGAGATTCAATATTATTAGTTATAAATTTGCTTTGAATTGCAAACATGTTCACCAAATAGTAATCATGAAACAATTAGTTTCAACTTTCAACTGCCATCATTTGTTTTGTTTTTTTTGTTGATGCAGTAAAAAATTCTCATATTTGTCTTTTACTTTTCTAGAGTATTTCTCTTTATTTCTTGTTTGGGTCATTAACTTTGAATTAAAATTGAACAGGACAAAATAAGATTCTGCCAATAGCGCATTTCCAATTTGTTTTGCTATTGATTACAGAATGGAAACAGATTTGGTTAAAAACTCACTTGTTTGAAAATTTGGTCCAGCCACAGATTTGGGCTTAAAAACTCATTTTTATTCAATCTTGCAAAATTTGGTTGGTCTAAAGTTTGAAACAGATTTGCACACACTCATCGAATGGAAGCTAGATCTACATTTGAGTTGACAAAAACAAAATGAATAAGTTTGAAAACATTGTATTCAAATTAAAACTAAAGCCAAACTTAGATTCTATAAGGTGGAAAGCAGAAGCTGCTTATTATGTGAGTACCACTTTGGCATGATCATAAATACATTATTATGTAGTAGGCCTTTACATCAATAACCAAAACCAATAAATAATCTAAATACATGTGTTCCATACAACTAATAGTCAGAACCCAGAGATATTAAACATACAGGCATCTAAATTCTGCAACATATTCCATCTTTTGTCATTGCTGCAAACCACGCCCATTAGCTTGACTGTTTGGAAACCAAGCAGAAGTTCTCAATTGTAATTCTCCACTTCCATCAACGCCATTTGCACCACACCATAAGCCTACAACCAGTATTTCCCTGATTCGCTCCTACAGATGACTTTTCTTTTCTTTGCAAGAGCAATCACAGTAATAATGTGATAGAGAAAAGGAAATATGTAACACTGACTAGTGTGCGTGGAAACAATGAAAGGGAAATCCGAACTTTGTATCTCTTCTTGAAATCCTGGAGGATGTGCAAATGATGGGAAGATTGCACTTTCGCCCTTTCCTGCAACACATTTTCTTAAAAATTAGACAATACAAATCAGAATCGGCTATTTAGATATTAACGTGTATCAAACTATGGTACCTTGTTCATGCGTTTTGTCCAGAAGCCGGCAGCACACTGCTCTTTTTCTTTTGCCTGAAATACATTTGGTAAAGAATTATAGATATCAAGGTGTTCATATATTAATGAATAGTAGCAAATGTGATATATCCACTTTTGCCCCATTTGATGCAACAGAGTTCCTTATCACTTTAACCATTGCATTTGCATATGGTAGAGCGAATCAGACACAATAAGTGACAGAAATTTGGTTCTAATATTTTGACGTCAACAATACTAAATTAGCAACTAAAACATAAAGTTACTCAATGTTTCGCGCTCTATACTCACTTCTTTCTCACGGGCGGTGCAATTGAAGAAGTTTTCTTCTATGTCAAGTTAAGAGCTGGGCTAGTAACTGTTTGACTATTTATTATTATTAAATAAATATTATATCTTTTACAATAGCTGTTATATTGTGGTAGTTATGGAAGTTATTTTGTAATAAGTAGTTATTGAGTTAGTTATATATTGTGTGTAAATAAAAGGAAACTGCAGATTGGATTATCTTAAAAATTAGAAAGTGGTTATTTGGAAGGAAGAGATCAAGCCCTCGAATTCTTGAAGGGGAGAGACCATGACTCAAATTCTTGGATATGAATCCTTTATCTTTTATTCTATTTATGTCAAGATTGTGAGTGTTGTGTGTCTGGATAGTGTACTTCCTATCCTATCATCATTAACAGTAAGTTATTTTTATTATATTTTTCTATTTGGTACAGGTTTCTATCAGTAACTTGTGTGTATGAAAGATTCCACGCATAAGATCATATACTTACCACCAGATGCATATAACACCAAGAAATGTTTAATCAAGAAGCAGTTGAACTTATAATAACGTACCGATCTTGCAGCAATCCGAGGGTGCAGTCTCTTGCTGCTGACACTGGCAAATAGATCTATTAAAAGAAACAGAAAAAAGTTATGATATTTATGACCGTCGCCTGTAGCTACAAACTCAACCTTTTTGCCATCCAAGAATAATAAAAAAACTACCACTTTCTTACCACCAAAATTTTGCCAGAAGACATACTATTCTTCCATGTCAAATTAGCATTTATGTCATTATCTACTTAATCAGTCAAGATCAAATTTCCTATCTGACATATAAACTTGCCTAAATTGAATAGAAGAATTTCTATGTTCTAGCATGATGTGACGTACTTTGCTGATTGATGGTTGAAGTCTTTTAAAAGTGGAAAAGATTTCATTAACGATTGTTAGAATCTACCCAACTATACCCTGCTTGCTTCTTGACATTATTTTCTTCCATCAATACTCTCACTCTCTCAGCATCATCCCATTGCCCTAAATCAGCATATATATTAAATAACAACGCATAAGGAGCTGAACTTTCTGGTTCAAGACTGATCAATGCTTTAGCTGCTACTTGGGCCAATTCTACATTATTATGCACTCTACAAGCCCCTAGAAGTGCACCCCACACAGCCTTATCCGGTTTCATCGGCATGCTATCAATCAAATCCATAGCCTCTTGAAGCTGTCCCTGCCGCCCCAAGATGTCCACAAGGGAGGCAAAGTGTTCAACCCGCGATTCAATACCATAGTCACTAATCATGGAATTGAACTGCCTCTTCCCTTCTTCAACTAACCCTGCATGCGCACATGCATTCAAAACTGAAATAAAGGTTATATAGGTAGGTTGAATTTTAAGCCTCTTCATCAGTTCGAAAAGCTCTAGAGCCTGTGCAGCAAAACCGTGAAAAGCATAACCTCCAATCATTGCATTCCAAGTAATCACATCTTTATAAAGTTTCATCTCATTAAACACAGCGCGTGCATCGCCAATTGTCCCACATCTTGAATACATGGTTATGAGGGAATTATTTATTGGCAAATCAGGAATAACAGTCTTTGTGATAAATTGATGAATCTGCCTACCGAGATAAAGATCAACCAACCCAGTAGACGCGCTGAGAACTGAAGACAAAGTGTGCCTGTCTGGTCTCTCTCCTTCAAGCTGCATCTGAGAAAATAGCTCAATAGCACCCTTATACTCTTCATTTTTCTCATAACCAGCTATTACCGAGTTCCACGAGATCAGGTTTTTGTGGGGCATCTTCTCAAAGAACTCTTTCACACATGTCAAATCACCAATCTGCGCAAACCCAGATATTATCGAATTCCATGTAAGTTCATCAGGACTCGGCATTAACGAGAAAAGCTTTGAAGCCTCTTCCATATTACAGACTTGAACATAACCACTGATCATAGTGTTCCAAGAACAAGCATCCCGCTCAATCATCCTATCAAACAGTTCCCTAGCAGAGACAACATCTCCTGCTTTCACATAACACATCATCATCGAATTCCATGATACCACATTTCTCCTAAATCTCCCTTGACCAGACATGACCCCATCAAAAAGACGCCGTGCCTCATCAACCATTCCTCTCTGGCCATACCCTGCAATCAAAGTATTATAAGCATACACCAAATCATCTTTCTCATCACCCTCATTCCCATACTCAATCAAAATCCTAGCAGCCATATTCAACTCACCATTCCTAACAAGTCCAGATATAAGACCACTAAGAGAAGCCGAGTCACGCTTTGTCATACTCCTAAAAAATCCAACAGCCGAATCCACATCACCATTCAACAAAAACCCATTTACCATAGCATTGCAAGACACAACATTCCGTTGTGGCATAGAGTTAAAAACCTCAAGAGCTTGATCCATCCTTCCATTCTTAGCATAACCACTGATGACAGTGTTCCAAGAAACAAAATCCCTTTGAGGCATTTGATCAAACAGCTTCCTTCCTTCTTCAACAAACCGGCTTCCTCGACAAGAAAAGTAACCAGATATAATTAAGTTCCAAGACACAATATCCTTGTGGGGCATTTCATCAAACAACTGGCGTGCCTTAGCTATCTCTCTCCGTTGAACATATCCAGTGATCATGGAGTTCCAAGTAACTGTGTTTCGGTGATCAATGGAATCAAACAATGTCCTCGCATCAGTTAGTTTACCAGTTCGAATCAAATGGGATATCTTTTTGTTCAATTGGTAGAGTAATTGTGTTGGCGTGTCGTTGGTTTTGGTTTGAGAGGCAACGGCACGTATGCGAGGAGCAATTGTGTTTCGTGTGTTCCTCAGAGTTTTGTACAAAGTTAACATTTTCGAAACAGAAAACGAAGACAGCAATTGTTGCATTCGTTTTGGGTTTGTGTAGTGCTAAAAGCTCTTTTTATAATTTTTATAATTGTCGTTTTTTATAATTTTTATGCATATTAAAATTAGTAAACTATGTCATTTTTTAAACAATAATTTTTCCTTTTTATAATATCTTAGCTATTTACTAATTTTTTAGCTCCTAAATTTTTCGTAATTTTATATAAATAAAAAATGTAGTTAATTCTATATAAAAAAGATAACTTATGCATAACATAATTTTTTTTCTTTATATTCCAAAATTAAATTGATTTTTGCTTGTTTTAGGAGTTTAGTGTGTTTGGTTCTCCCGTTTTTTTTTTTTAATAAATTGATTATAGTTAAAGTGAATTAAAAATAATTTATGTTTGGACAAATTTATGTCTGGCGCATATTTCTTTTACCAAAATTTCATTTTTGCATGTAGTTACTTTAGAAGCTACTTTTAACAAAATTTCATTTTTGCATGTAGTTACTTTAGAAGCTACTTTTACGTAAGAAGAAATTTTGTCATGCAATATCGATGGTAATAAGAGATGTTGGCATATTATGAACTATGATATTTGTGCATTTGTTTTGGATTTCCATCAACAGTTTCCTTCCTAAAGCCATGAGTTCTTCTTTTTTGGTATAGATTCCTAAAATTCTTCATCCTTTAGACATTAATGATTTTAGCTCAATCTGTTTGGTGGGAAGCTTGTACAGAATTCTTGCTTAGATTTTAGCACGCAGAGAGAATCAAAAAGGTAATAGGAAGTTGAATTTCTTTTAATCAGCCTTTGTACCGGGACGACATTTATTGGATGGAGTAGTAATTGCAAACGAGGTGTTAGATCTTGCTAACAAGTCAGAGAGGGATTGTATGTTTTTCAAAGTCGATTTTGAAAAAGCGTATGATTGCGTTAATTGAGATTTCCTTAAGATTGTCATGGTTAAGATGGATTTTGGAAACACTTGGATGAAATGGATGAACGCATGTGTGTTCAAAGGTTTTTTGTCGGTAATTGTTGATGGAAGTCCTACCAAAGATTTTGAAATCAAGAGAGGATTGATGCAAGGCGATCCACTTTCGCCTTTTCTTTTCGTTGCTGAGGGGCTGACGATGTTGGTTTATAAAGCATCTAGTATCAGAGAATTTAGAGGTTTTCAGATTAATAATGAAGTTTCGGTTGAGGTCATTCAATTCGCAGATGATACATTGATTGTGGGCGAAGGTGGATGGAAGAATTTGTGGTGCCTTAAAGCGATTTTGTGAGCTTTGAACTTGTGTTGGGGCTTTGGGTGAACTACGATAAAAGCAGTATAATTGGTCTCATTGTTTCTCCCCATTTCCTTTCTACAACGATTGTTTTTATGGGATGCGGGGTTGAGCAGTCAAATTTCTCTTTTTTGGGGATTCCCTAGGCTTAGACCATAGAAGTGTTTCCTCTTGGAAATTCTTGTTGCCCAAATTTAAAAAGAAGTTGGATAATTGGAATGGTAGGAATCTGAGTTTGGTTGGCATAATAGTTCTAATAATTCTATTCTTTCGAGTCTTTCGCTTTTTTTTTATTTTCCTTTTACAAGGCTCCAGCGGAGATATGGCCGGAGATAGATAACTTAAGAAGGAATTTCCTATGGGGTTCAAAAGAAGGAAAGATGAAGATATGTTAGCTGAATTGGAATTCCATTTGTAGAAGTAAATCGAACGGAGGGCTCAGAATTAAAAGCATTAAAGAATTTAATTTAGCATTGATTACTAAATGGAAATGGAGGATTTTGTCGGAAAAATCAGTTTTTTGGAATAGGCTCTTGAGGCGAGATACGGTGAAGTGGGTTGTCAAGTGTTGCTTGACGGTGCAAATTATGACATGATGTCCTATTTATGGTGGAATGATATAAAGAAGATTGGATGCATGACAAAGCTGAGAGGTTTCAGTTTCAACAATTTCGTTCGGTTCAAGGTGGGAGGTGGAGCTCATACTCCATTCTGGTTGGCATCTTGGTCTAACATAGGACCTATTATATGTGTTTCCCCATCTGTTTCAGGATTGCAACAAAAAACATTATGATTAAAGACATTATGACTAAACATATCAGCTCTGAGGAGATCAACGAATTCCTAAAGTTTTTTGTGTCTGCAGACTGTAATTCAATCACTGGTTATTTCTCCCTCTAAATCAGATTGTATCAAGTGGGATTTGGAAGATAACGAGAGTTATCTGATCAAGCTAGTTTATGTTAAGCTGGTGGAAAACGAGTAGGGTGTGTTTATTCAAGAGGACCAACGGGAGGTTTCCGAAAAGATTTGGAAATCGAAAGTACCAGCAAAAATCAAAGTGGAAGGTAATGTGGAATAGAATCCCAACTATTTTAGCATTGAGAAATAGAGGAGTGAAGGTGAACAACCTTTGAGGTTTGTGTAATGAGGCGGAACAAGATTCAGTTCATCTTCGTAGTTAAAATGTGGAGGATTTTGTCCTCTTGGTGTGGAGTTCGCAGAGGGGAAGGTTCGAATAGTTTTTTCAAAGGTGTTGTTTGGTACGCTTGCGTGGGTTTTGTGGTTGGAGAGGAATAACAAAATATTCAATTCAATTTTGAGCAATGTTGATAATGTTTGTTGGAATGTTAAAATTTTGGTGAGGAAATGGGTATGTTTATGAGAGATTCCCTACTCCAACCAATCATTCCTAGAGTTTTGTATTAGACTCTAGAATGGAGTTGATAGTGAATTTTTCTTAATTACTTTTGTAAGGGTTAGAATAGCCTTTATATTCTCTATTAATTCAATTGTCTTTCAAAAAAAATGTAAAAAACATGTTTAAACTCAAAAGTTACTAATTTTACATTCATATAAAATCAATTTTAGAGACAAAATCAATTATAGTTAAGAAGAATCAAACACCTCAAAATTATTCCAAAATCATTTCTACATTTTTAGAATCGTTTTTGCATCTTCTAAAAGATAAATCAAACATATATGTAGTCTTCTTTCTTCAAAATATCTTCATCACTTAAAGTTTTAAGGTATATTTCAACAATTTCCACTTTGACTTGAAATCATGGTGATGTTTATTTACTCATTAACCATCATGGTGCTCACTGCCAAATCAACATTTGTTGAACAATTTTTATAAAGTTAAAGTCTCGCTTGAACCTCGATCTTTCCACTTACATCCCCTTGTTCCCGGCCATATTTTTTTGCTTCAGTAGTCTAACAAGCCCACAAGTAGGGATGGCAAAACGGACCCAAATTATCGGGCATGCCTGTTTTGCCCACACTTTTCACAGGACGAGTCAAGGTTTTAGTTTGGCACCCTCTAATATGCATGCCCGCACCTGTCACATTTTTTTGCGCGTGAGGGAACTAATATAATTTTTAAATAATTTTTAGGCTTTAAAATTGCACATTGTCCATGGCTCCACCCCGTCGTCATTTTTTGTGGGTCGGATCAAGTTCTTAGGCTTGTGCCCTTAATAATGTTCATTTGATCTTTTTTTTTGCAAGATGTTGTGGGACAAATCTAAATGGGGTGGACATACTCATTTTCTACTCCTATACACAAGTATGGTTCTTCAACCATGTAATACTTCACATGCTTTCGAATTTTTCCCTAAATGACCTTGTTTCTAATTTTTGCAACCTTTTAACCATATTTAAAGTATAACACTCAAGGCATGCATAATCATTCCTTTGAGATCACGCTTAAAATGATAATCCATGGTCTTTGTAATCATTCATTCACTACTACTAGTATCCATAGTAGGAACCTCTATTTGAAAGAGAACTTTCATCGGCATAGTTTCCAAAAGCTTCATCATCGGGTATTTAGTCTTCTTCCTTTAACGGAACTGAAAGTAATACATCTTATATTGATGAATTTCAATCTTTCAGGCTCCACTTCCAATAGCTCATAATTCTTCCTACCTCTTGGATAACCACTGAAGACATAATCCACAACTTTACCATCAGGCTAAATTGACTTGATTTGATCAATGAGCAAAGCTTTGACAATGTTTAAATAATGTAGGTTACAGTCTTCATAATAAAAACCTATATAAGTGTTTGTAAGTCTTTTCTTCAAATGAATACTTGTCGATAATGTAATTAGCTATGGCATCAACCGTACCCCAAAACCTCCATGATAATTCAATAGTAAAATGCATTTTCATCTCTTATCTTATGCAAAGCTTTTTAAAGTGCTCTAAAACAACCTTCGGACATCCATCATATCATGACCTCAAAGACCATAGTTTGTTTTTTCATGAAAATATTACTAGATGATGATGAATGAATAACATTAAAACCTTATAAAACATATAAGCTGCATATTTCAAACCCTATATATGATCACTTACCCGTGTGAAATATTCAACGTCTCATGTTCAACACTAGTGCAATAGCCTAGATCTTCGAACATGCTTATGGACAATAAATTTTTCTTAATTTCAGGAACATGACTCACATTGCGTAGAAGAAACTCACGGTGATTGAATATACCAATACCATAACTTTGCAAGTTGTATTGCAACCAAGGTTAACTATTTCACCTTCCTCGAGCTTTAAAGTCTCAAAATACTCTTTTCTTAGACACATGTAATAACAATAACATGAGTTCATGACCCAAACTTCTTAAGTATCCAAACTTAACACCATTAATGAACCAACACTCTCAAAACTATCCTCACCGGAGACAACAATAGTCTGAACAAAATCTTCATTGTCCTCCATCTTAGAAAAATCCCTTTTAAAGTGGAAGGATTTTTGACAAATAAAATATTTTAACCTTGACTTGTTAAATCTGTTTGATTTGGACATCCCTTTATGTCTAATTCCTCCTCTTGAAACACTTAAACATTCACCACTATCGTCAATCTTCAAATATTTCATCTTTAAAAATTATTTGGGTCTCAGTTGTCTGGACTTCATCCAAAGTAATAATGCATTCCTTAACATAAATAATGACATTCTTAAAGGGCTTAAAGGATGTGGGTAATGTTCTTAACAAGAGTAGAACATTATCCTCGTCTTTAATCTTCACCTAAATATTATTCATATCATCAATGATTTTGTGAAATTATGTTAATTCATCCACTATGGATTTGTTCTCTACCATTCGGAATTAGTAAAGTTATTATTTAAAACACAACATGTGATCCAAAGACTTGGTTATATACAATGATTCAAGTTTTGACCACATTGAAACCATAATATTCTCCTTGGAGACTTCCATTAGAACTTTATCCTCAAGATACAAGATAATGACACTTCTTTCCTTATCCATCATCTCAGTCTTCTCTGTTTATGTTAGACACTCAAAATTTGATTCTTCGCCATTTAATATTTGAGTAGAATTTTCTTGAATTAAAATTGTTTGCATCTTCACTTTTTACAACTCAATCTTATTATCTCCGTAAAACTTCTCAATCGATCATTTAGAACTCATAGTAATAACTTGTAAAAAAAATCTAATTGCCCCGCGATGGAATCTATTTGTTGTTAAATTGAAAATTCACAAACTTTACATGAATTCGTTATTCCACAATAAAATATTCTTTGTTATACATTGTGTGCTCTAGACTATTTAGAATATCCTAACAAGATGCATGTATGTGCCTTTGAATTCTTTTTTGATCAACACTAATTTCCTTTCGGTTAAAAGAATGCCATATGGCTTTAGAGGTGTTGTTCAGTCTTCTTCTATCACATCTCGCATATCTACACTTTGTGATATGAAGAAATTAAAGAATCTTTCCTTCTAGTTATGAAGCTTGTCTGCATCAAACATTGAGACTTGCTTAAATAAAAAGTATCATCACATTGTTTTTATAATGTTTTGCTGAAAGAGTTTTTCTCAAGGATCTTTATCTCACAGTTTTTAAGTATTTAAATAAAAAAATTTGACTCAAATACCAATTAGAGGTAAGAAAGACATCTGAAAAATAAATTTTTAAATATATTGATTTTAAAAGCTTTTTTCCTTTTTGTGTTTGGATAATATGAATTGTCAAAATTAAGATATTATCCAAAGCAATATATACTTAAAAATTAAGTTATTATCCAAAGCAATATATGAACAAAATTGAGATAAATGATAAAATTAACACACGATATTTATCTTGATACAAATTGGTAGATATGTTTAACCTTTCACCCTTGATAGATGTCTTCGCTATAATCCAACTTATTTTAATTATAAAGGTATTTTTCTCAACACAATGATCGACTATAACTTATGGTATGTTTGGTTTAACATTGCATATCATACAATCTCGGCAGAGTGGCATTGAAAGGTGAGTTTGACTTAACATTTTGAGAAAATTACCATCAATGAAATGATAAAATATTTGGTGTTTACAAAACTTATTACTCAATTCAAAAGTTTTGAATATATTTACTTATTTTCTTTTCAGTTGATTTTTTTAAAACTCTGCAAACGCTTATATGCAAAACATTTTTAAATGTGTACTACGTATGTTATGTCAAATAGAATGACTTTTGAATTAATGTAACTTGTCTCTCAATTTGAAATAAATACTTAGAAAGTGAAACTAATATTGATCTCGAGATAATAAGCCTCTAGAGCTACCAAAGCATAACAATTTCATCTTGTATCCGAAAATCAAGACGTGTTGACTATTGATTCAAGGTTGACTAGCGGATTAATCTCCATAAAAAGCATGTTCTAATTCTATTGTTCTGTTGTCTTACAGACGCGATAGCAACATTCGAACCAACATATCAAAGTAAAACAGATCAAAGTAAAACTGATCATTGTAATCCAGGGCAAATAACAAAATTGTTTTCTCAGGTGTGAAATGTAAATGACTGACTTTAACAAACAAACTCCACAATGACTTATTTTGATGCAAAAACTGATGGAAAAGGAGGGTTCTATCAACAATAACATAACCATAGTAAAATAAAAACTAGGCTTTCAACCGACCATAAAACTTCTGTTTCTCCTGAGTAGTCTGGAATCGACCATGTCCGAACTTGGAGGAGGTGTCAATGAACTTCAGCTTGATCTCTTCCAGAGCCAATCGAGATGTCTGCTTCAGTAATGACTGACGAAGAGTCACAACCCGCTTCTTTGGTCCAACACACCCTCCCTTCACCATAATATAGTCATGCTTCACTATACCGTAATGAGGAAATCCACCCATGGGAGTAATATCCTTCTCAGTCCTATACAGAAATTCACACAAAGAACATGATTAATCAAATATTGCAGAAGCTGATAAAGAGAACTACAATTGCAATTACCACAATTCAAAACATTTGAGCTTTCCTCGAGATACATGTGTTTATTGGCAAAACTTGTCTACTACAATACCTACCTGTCGAATTCTGTGATGGCTGTGTGAGACTCTTCGTCAGTCTTGCCAACCTTGTAGATCTTCTTGTTCAATTCAGTACGATGATGGTATCCATTCTGACCAGCCCTGGCAACTGTGAAAGAAACACGAGCAGGGTGCCAAGAACCAATACAAGCAACCTTCCTTAGACCTCTGTGTGTCTTCCGTGGAAGGCGGGTCACACCCCAACGAGTTACCACACCTTCATAACCTTTACCTTTAGTTACTCCAATGATATCAATCATCTCATCCTTCTGAAAAACAGCATTGACAGGGACTTGCTTTTCAAAGAAACTGTATGAATAGTCCACCTTCTGGCTTATTGTTCCACCATTAACTTGGATCTCTATCAAATGAGCTTTCTTTTGTTTTAGACCCTTCAACTTCCTTATCTTCAGAAAAGGAAGAATTACTAAAATTAATACACCGAGAACTTTTAAAAGACCAACACATTTAAACTGAATAAATATTTCACAAAAGCAGATATTTATGATGATATTAGAACCAACACAAGATTAACAGCAAAATAAAACAAACTATAACAAGATAAAAGAAAAACATTTGTGGTACCTGAGTATGAGCAAGAACACGAATGACAGTAGCATATTTTTTCAATTTCTCAAGCTGAGATTGAATATCCTTCTTTCCTTCTTCAGTTTCATACTTTTTGGAATACTTGGTAAAAGCCTTCTTCTTTGACTTGCACCAGTTCTTGTAAAACCGACGCTTGATATCTTCACTTAGATGCTGAGCCCAAACAGTATTCAGTGTGCGAAGGCCGCGTGGTGTCTTCACATATCCCACCACTCCAACAACAACAAGTGGAGGAGTTTCAATGATAGTGACAGCTTCACATGTCTCTTTCTTATGAAGCTCTACACAACAGCAGGGAATATTATCAGTACAAATTAACATTGGACATAACAAGAAGCCAATATGAAAAGAAAACAAAAAGACTAAATGATCGCATAAAAATCTCAAAAGAGTTTCAAAACATGACACTTACTGGAGCCAGGTTTCTCAACCTCCCTAACAATATGGGTCATCCCAGACTTGTAGCCAACAAAAGCAGTCAAGCTGCATGGTTTGGTAGGATCGTCTTTTGGAAAGGCTTTCACTGCAGTGCCAAATTAGATGAGGTTTTCAGGGAAAAAGAGCAGTGGCACAACATTAATAACCACATCATGCAATGGACATATATGAATAACCATAGGGATATACATTACTATATGTTCTAGAATTGGTATCAGGAAAACTAAAGAACACACATACGAAAGCTAGTCACATGACATAAATAAACAAAAACATGCTTCTAACTATAAAATTGGTCACCAACCTTCAAGATATAGACTTAAACATTAAACATAGATATACAAAGCCAGAAAAATAAGACAGGGAAGTAAAACTATAAAATAGATATAGTATTAGAAAAAAAACAGAAGATATTAAATATAGATATGAATAGCAAAGCAAACACAGATACCAGACAGTAATATGTACAGACATATGTTAATATTGAAACAGTAATCAGATAATAGTAATCAGATAGAACTCATGTTCAAAAAGTGCAAGGATTTGAATAAAAGATGTAAATAGTAAAGCACCCATGTCATCTCATAAAGTATAAAATCAAAACTCAAATCATTTTATTACATAACTGGGAAAAAACATTAAAACCCATTACAAGTGAAATTTAGAAAAGAAACTTCTCAAAATTTTCACAAAAATAAAAAATACTTTCACAGAACAACATCCAAATTCCTTTGAAGGAAGTATAATATGTACATCGGAATACCTTTGAATTCTAAAGGTACTGAAGCCTTGAAACCGATTAAAAACTCATTAAAAATATTTAATCTCAGTGCATTGATCATGAGACGACCAATTTCCAATCGTAATGAAGAAATGCTTCCAAACCAAAGGCCTATGGCAAAACAAATGCCAATTCTCTTAGCTCATTTGTATTCCAAACCAAAACCCTAACAAAGGATTAAGGCTAGATAAGCCGTTTTTGAGATTCCAGCCTTGATTAATCAGTTATCAATGAAAGCAGTTTCAATCATCACAAAGGGAAATGGCAATTACATGATAATGCACAGAAAATCCTTCACCGAAAAACACAATGAAGTGGTTACGAAAACGTAATTAAAATCTGATTTTAGTTACGAAAAGTGAAAATGAAGTGTAAGAAAACCTTTTCCTCGATGACGTGCGGCTCGCTTCCTTGGGAGAAAGCCGAGAGAACCGTGTCTTGGATGCTCAAACTTTCGGTGAGACATTTTTTCTTACTTTTCAACTGAAAACAAAAACCACAAGATGTAAAAATTAACGGATCCAAACCCATAGAACAGTTAACAACAGATCTGAAAATGAAAGGAGAATAGCATCGAAAAAGCTTACCAGCCGCAATAGTATGAAATGGGGAAAATTGTTATGGTTGTTATGTTCACAGACTCTGCGTTTATATAACTGTTTCTCAGTCTACCCTAGAATAACTAACTCAATGGGGTTTGGATTTAAATATTTCTGGGCTTTACGCTCTATAAGACTATAACAAGAGAATTTATCCTGCAAACCTAAATTTAATCTGGCACCCCCAATTTTCAATAATTCCCAAAATATATTTGTTAAAATTTAATTTAAAAATTGCACACGAAAAATACCATGGTGCAATTGAAAAATTTGGTGTGAATAGAAAAATTCAGGAGTGTATTTTAAAAATTCAGGAGTGTATTTTAAAAATTGGTGGGTCAGAAAACTTATCGGGTAAAAAAATTCAGAAAAAAAAATCAATTTTTAATCTTATTGGACCGAAACTCTACAATATTGAATTGGAGGCCTAAACTAATATCTGATTAACATGAATGCATGATGCTACAAACAAATGCATGTAATCTCCATTCGAACATCTTACACTAATTATTAACATTTTTTACTAAAGTTAACATATCAACATTGTCAGTCAAGGCTAACGTTAACATATCAACACTGCCAGTTAGAGCTAACATATCAATATTAGTTCTCTTAAACATAAACCTATCAACACATCAATCGTTGCCCGTTGAAGATAAACGTTGGTTCGCCTTCAACCTTAAACCATCAACATTCAACATTGCCTAATCATAAGGCGGTTAACAATCTAGTCATTAATAATCAATATGTTAGGGGGGTCGTGAGAGTCAAAAGCATCAATGAGGCTAATCATCTAGGACCACAAGAGAGGGAGACGTCACATCTCAACCCAAAATCTTAAGGATGCATTAATTCGAGGAATCGAAGTCTCTACAATGGTAGTCCCTAATACTTGAAAATTTCTCTCATACGCCCTCAAATATTCCCCTTGTTTTTCAGTGGACAACCGTTGGTCCTCTAAAAACAAAAACAAAAAATATTCTCAATTACTCATAGGATCGACCAGATTGATCCTAGAATATGTGCTATAATAGGTATTAATTGGTTTTTCAGTGATAATGTCATAAACTCTTCGACAGACTTTATGAAGTGTTTTAATAAAAAGAGAAAATAAAACAAACAAGACTCAAAGTAATTAAAGTCGAAGGTAAAATGCAATGAAATGTAAATTATAAGGAAATGTAAAAGAAATCAAGTAAAGAGACAATAAATTGCTGAAAAATAAACTTGCTTGAAAGTAAAGAAATGCAAAGTAAATGACTTCAAAGTAAAAACTTGAATAGAAATTGCATTGATATGAAATAGGGTGGTGAACACATCACATACATTCTCGCTTTCACTTGTTTCTCTACACATGGGTACTTTGAGTGTTTATGGAGTAACTTGTACAATATGATTCACACACAATTCTAACACTAGAACTACATTATTTATATTAATCGAAGATAATTGTTGCACAATATGCGCCATTTGTCCCTTTTTCAAATTGAAAGAACCATAAGTTTCCCTCCAATATTGAATCTCAATTGCTGCACATCGACCACTTCTCATGAGCGTTCGGTGAAGTATATTTCCTATACTTAGGAAATATTATAAGTCCAAATACTTGTATTCCCTGCGTCTTCGACTCAAGCTTCTTCAACATGATTTGGTCGAAGTCTTTTAACTCTTCCAAAAGACATGATACTAAAGTCAATGTTTCCTGAAGTCAACTAGGTATCAAAATTAGGATCTAACGAATTGCCCCCCAAAAATGTCCTTTCGACCTAACTAACAGAAAAGTCATTTTTTTATTATAGCCTTCGACACCCATCTTTCGACGGTACAAAAGTATGGCCATAACTGACCAACCCACGATCAAGAAACTATTCAGTTTCTACCGACCATGCTTATGACATTATATCATAATGGTTTTTACAAAACGTCTCTTCAGCAGTCACTTTATCACTAGCCATCATTGTCATTTTCTTGAAACCACGCATTTGTCATCTAATCATAACTGCCACCACCCACAGTAACATCTCAAAAAGACGTTCGTCCCCCAAAAAAAATTATCTTAATGGTGATTTGAGAACCCATTAGTCTTCTGAAAGTATATAAATAATCCACTCTTTGACACTTTTATACTTTTAGAATCTGTACAACCTTATTTCTCTCTTCTCAAACCTCCAAGAACTCAGAAATTTCTTTATCTTCCAAACTCTCTCCAATGGCTTCCACTCAAGAGGTTTCCCAAAACAAGAAGAGTCAGAAGAGAAAGGGCTCTCAAAGCAACGATCCTCTTCCTCCATTCACCCAGATTCTTAAACCCAAGATGGTGAAGAACCAACCGTTCACACCTGAACCCTTCAAGTGGAAAAGAGGCATATCTATGAATCACAGGTAATAATCCATCTTATCATCTCTGGTAAACAAAGTGTTATTTCTGGACCCTTGTCCAATGTCGCTGCTGATGACATTAAGTTGGGTGAGTTCTTTCCCACTTACCATAAGACTGAGCCATTAGGACAAAAGAACAAAACCAACGTAGGTGAAACCTCTGTTGACCAGGTTATCCTAGATTTTTACATATCCAAAGGGAAGCTTTCGATTGGTGAGAGTAGTCCCTTCATTCCAAGGTTTTGACCTCTGGCTGGCCAAGATGGAAAAGGTCAAAGCTCATGCTTGGAAAGACATAGGAATATACGATCTTCTGATGTTGTTGAAGACTAGTCTTCCTTATTGTTCGAACATGTTGACGACTTCTCTATACTTTTGGGATAGTACCCATTACACCTTCCATTTATCTTGTGGGATGTAACCCCCACACTCTTCGACATAGTCGCTATTACAGGGCTTAAACCCACTTGTCATACCTATGATCCAGAGGTTCATAATGAAGACATTATATGATTTGTCTCATGCAAGCCTACTTACAGCAACATCATGAAATATCACTTCGATACTTCAACTGACAACGTTTCTGACGAATAACACATTGCACTGTTAACTATGTAGCTATGTAGATATGTCTTTTGCTCCAAATCACTGCAGGTGGCCAAGAAATATTTGCCTTTGGCCAACCAACTACACCTCAACACATGAGTATGCCTGAGTGAATTAATCTTGGCATCTCTTTATGAATCAATGAGTGAAGGCTCTGATGGCCTAAAAAATGTGAGTTCGACTGGAACTTTTCAATTGGTCGGTCTCATTTGGCTACTTTAATTGTGGCTTAATGTTACATTTGAATCAAGCCTACCCACAAAAAGAGTCATTGATGAAAACTCTGATCAAATCATAGAGAAAAGAGTCGAAGGGGCTCGCCTAGTCAAGATAACCCCCACTAATGAAGGCAAAACCGTTCATGAGGCCTTATTTGGCTACATCATGATGTTTTCCGAGAGGTATGACTTCAGTCCAACCATGGCCCCTTTTGCTGAGAGAAAATATGGACCATAATGGTTCACCAGAACATTTCCCCCTACATCCAAAAGACAACAAGCAGAATCACGAGCAACTTGGGAAGCTTTTATGGTTCCTAGATTACTAGTCCACAAGTTGAGTTATCTAAAAGGCATAGAAACTTTGATTTCCTATCAACTAAACCTAGTCTCTCGAAAGTTCGGGTTGGCTCAAAGTTATCATAAGTGTTTGTATGATAAGAAAAGGCATGTCATCCTTTATGATACTAACTTCGACGAAGAAAGAATTTTACTTCAACTTGGTTAACATGTCAGTCGAGCTCAGCTTTCCTTGGTGCAATTTGAACCTAACTTTCTCTGCAATTAATAATTCTATAACTGGTGGTCAAAGTACTACCAAGAACAATTCCTTGACGCCTCCTCTTTTCCTCAGTTAATTAACCAATCCTTTGTTAATGTGCAGGAAAAGATCAAGAAAGGTATGTCTACTCACATCAAAGAGATTCAAGCCTTTCAGAAATACTTTGAAACTGTCTATCGACCAAATGATGTTAGTCGAACCGTTAGGGAGGTTGTTGTCACTTTGAAGGAGAAATTTTTATAGAAAATGGAGAAATTAAAAATTCCTTCAAACTTTGTTCCTGAGAGACGTTATGAAATAGCTTTCAAACTCTTTACTTCAAAGGTTCCTCGAATGCCTACTTATGAGTTTGGAGTGGCTTTTGCCACTCCATTTCCAGAATTGTTCAATTTGTGGGGATTCCATCAAAATCCTTCGACAGTAAACTCAACCCAAAGCTCAAAGGGTGGTTGCGACTAAAAAAACGCTAGACAGTTTCAAAGGACACATTTATACAGGGATCAAAGATGTTCACATCGAATCCGAAATATATGAAGGTTTGAGGCCATAGATTTAGTGATATTTATATAACCATTTCCTTATTTATTTGTCATTGTGTTTGAATTTCAGTAGTGCCCAAGAAGACTGGCTCGTCGAAGGGCATAACTGTGAAAAACAACCCAGAGGTTGAAGGAATAAAGGTATATCGATACATTTTCCTAGTCTTTTTTGGATGATTTTCTTTCTAACCTTTACATAACTTTCTCAGACTGCACGAAAGCCTCCTCCCACTTGTCGCTCCCGGGATTTTCATCCTAGTACAAACGCAAAAGTGGCGCGGAAAAGGTAGAGTCGCCAGCCAGACATTTTTATCCCGAATGAATGGGAAAGGTAATGTTGCACAAACCTGAGGAAGAAGGAAAGGACAAGGTCCTGCGAACCAAAGATCTGAGTTCGGGAGTCGGTTACTGACCGGAAAATAGCAAGTGTACTATTTTTACCGATGTAGTAATAGAAAGGATTAACCCAAAATATCGATCACAAGGACTGCGTATTAAAAATAAGTTCTTCGTGATTAATTTCAATTGGACAAAACTCAAGGTTTGAGATTAAATTAAATAAATTGAACAGAATAAAACGTAAAAACAAATAATTTCACTTATATAAAAGTAATGCCAGGTAGGGTGTATGATTCGCAATGCAATGACTCATAGGTTCCTTAATTTTAGAGATGTGCTTTAGAACGCGTCTTTCCTAAGCCTACAATGTTTTTCCAAAATTCCTTTAAAGAAAAACCTTTGGTATTCTTCATAGACCATGATTCCTCAAAGGTCATAGAAGAATATCAAGCAATAATTCTGACATAAAAAGGTTCATATAAAAATATCCCAATTCCTCAGTAATATTTTTTTACGATAAAATTATGCAACAAGGTTAGAATGGTTGGTCAGACCAAATCCTAACCACAATCAATTATCTTATTTTCCAATACCGATAAAGCATTAAGGACGTTGCGATAAAATAAAGAAACGAAACTAAAACGTAATACCAAATTGAAGAATTCAACAAGTCATTACAGAATGCAAATCAGGGACACCCCCCTGGCATTGGGGGGTTTAGCCACTCATGTTCAAACTGGAAATAAAAACAGAGTAAGCAAATTTAGACATTACAATTAACGTTGGATTAGTCGGATCGTCAATTGCTTCCGCTCTTGATTAATCTTTCTTCTCCCGTCTTTGTTCTCTCCAAAAAGCCCCAATTCCAAAAAAAATGTCTCTTCACAGTCATCATGGGCAAATATAAATCAGTCTTCAAACAGCACCGCGAAATGTCCGGAATACCCTCGAAGCAGCAAAACACAAAATTGTCTCTGGTCTTCACAACACGGGCCGTGTTGTGCAACACGGGTGGCCGTGTTGTGACTCTGGATCACTACCAAAACATTCTTTCCCAGCTGCCATGACACGGGCCGTGTTGTGCAACACGGGTGCCCGTGTCACACCCCTGACTTCTTATTTTCTGAACTGAATTTGTGTTTCTTCTGGTCTCTACAACACGGGCCGTGTTGTGCAACACTGGCACCCGTGTTGTGTCTCTGAACTCTCATTTCCCATCAGTTTTTAAAAGCTTGGACCATCTTTCGGACACCTCGAACGACCGATTACATATTTACCTGAAACACCACAAAGAAACAACCACATAACCCATTCCACTGATAAAAACAAAGTAAAAACGATAAACACCGAGTTGCACGCAATAATGAGAAAACTAAAACAAAACATGAACGAGACACTACAAACAAAATAAAACTAGACTCAAAAGACGCTGAAAACCGGCTTGAATATTACCACTAAATATCACTGATCAGTTACGACCTGGGAAGGTATTAGCACCCCAGATCGTCCGCCGTACCCGACGGGATCCACGCTTGCTAGTTTTGTTTCAAAGGGTGAGAAAATACAAGTGCTGCTGAATAAAACTGCTAACTGGAACTGGAATGAAATGAGAAAAGAAGCTGAACAAGAGGATGGAAAGGAAGAATGGGGAAAATGTAGGGAAAATAAATAATGTGCTCAAACGGGCCCTACCCCGCTGCCTACGTACCTCATCGGGATAATAAGGATCAGAGTCGATGTAGTTCGCCTAACTAAGGCGGGAACTAATTGTTTGTGTTTTTTATGATGGAACTGCGTATGTCTATGCTCAGGTGTTGCAGGCTCATCTGGTACGAGTGCATTTACTGTCTTGCATGCGAGACAAGTCGCCGCGAGTTCGCGTTGTGAGTGAATGAGATGAGAAAAGAAGTTCCCGCAGGATAGTCTCTTATTGTTTGTTTTTTGGTCTTTTACGAGAAAGTGTTTTGAATTTATTTGTTTTATGAAACAATCCCTTGATGAGACTTGTACATCATGATAGACAAGCTTACACCACTCCAAGATGGAATGAATGCAAGTGCTTCATGGAATAAGGCTATACACAAAGGATCCTTTCATTTATTTGTTAAGTGTTTTTTTGGATTTTTGTTTGAAGATGAGAAAGAATGACTCAAATTGGAAAAGGGAAAATCTAATGGGGAACTAAGACACACCCTAATTTCATTTGTTTATTTACAAGAGAGGTCCTATGGTTAATGAGGTTTTCTAGTCCTAATGAGAAAAAAGAAAAGAATAAAAGAGAACTTAGAAACCAACTTACTTCCTAAGGAAGGTAAGTTGTTTCTAAAGAAAGGGAAAACCTATAAGCAAGCACCAAGTGCTAAGGAAAACACATTTAGAATGCAAAAGAGATAGGAATGAAGTGAGGCTTACCTCAATCTTCCCCCCTACAAAACAAAAGTTAGCATGACAATGCATATTGAAAGTAAAATCAAAGCATAAAAGCGATTAAGTACCATAAACGTCCTAGAATGGAACTAGGATTCAAAATAAGACCTAAGTCTAAAGGTGAAGGTACCTAAAGGTTACATGACTTCTAAAGTCAGTAGCTACATGCTATAAGTCCCTAAGTATGCTAGGATACCTCACAAGATCAAACTATGTCAAACTATGTACAAAAAGTTCACATAAATTCACCTAAATGCAAATTAGGGTTTATGGATGAAGTATGAATGAGTATGGCTTACAAGTATGAATTAGTACATGAAATAAACATCAAAGTCAGTAGTGAATGCTTGCGAATATGGATGAATGAATATACAATCATGGATGCAATGGATTAGGCATATGGGGCAAGGAGAAGAAGATATGAGAAGAAACGAACAAAAATCGCATAAGATCGCACATGATGAAAGTTAAGGAAGAATGGCATGGGAATATGCATGAAATGATTATGGGTCAGTAGCATACAAGGTATGAGATGCAATTAAAATGCATGAATAGGCATTAATGATTTCCACATAATTCAAGTTATTATTTAGAGGAGAAAAGAAACTAGTTTAGGTTAAAGTTAGTCCGCATAAGTATGCACTTTAAAGCACCAAAACAAACCCAAATGAGTATGGTTCAAAAAATGACCTATGACTGGAATTAAAGACATAAAAATGACCTATAATCAACTCCTAAAAGCTACCAAAAATCCCCTCAAGAAAATGCCATGAATGCCTTCTTAACATTTAGGTTATGCGACACATAAACACATGAATCAACCTAGGATCTAGGTGACATGGAAAAATAGCAAAAAGGCTTTAAAAATTATGAAATTAAATCCCTGGAATGATATAGTCATTATATCACATGGTCTAAAATTATTCCACAAAATTATGCACCAAAGTGCCAAAACAATTCCTTGACTAGCAAGGTAACAAATCGTGATCATCGAAAAACAACTCCACAAAGTGGATCAAAAAGGGCATCTAAAATTATGAAAAAAAATGCCTAAGGAGCATCAAAATGTCACAAATTACAGTGATTAATCACACACAAAAAATAGGTTTTACACCTATGGGGAAAAATCGATTTCGGTCCCTTATGCCAAAACACTCCCTTTTGGGACAGCTCATGATCTAAAATCTAAATTAATTATTAAAACCACCCAAATCTGGAAACAAAAAATATGACAAATTAATTAAGAGGATGAGGTTCACTCATAAATTTTTCCAGAATTTTATCCCATCTAAAACTATTTTTAATAATTGCGACGAAACAGGCAACAAAGTGGATTTTAAGGGGAAGTGAAAGGAATCGATCCTAATGGTTCGTAACCTAATCCCTAAGCTCCGAAATCGATACATATCATCAAAAATCACAAATAAATCCAGTGCCTCGGGTGGGAGGGCTCAATATGCACCTTAAGCTATATGATCCTAAGCCGCATACAACTAAAATGATGCTTAAAAGTCGAAAAAGCTCGAGATTACTTACTTGATCGAAGTACCGATTCTTCACATAAAAGAAATCCGAAAAAATCCCCAAGCAAGGTCTTGTAATCCCCATAAGCAAAATAAATGCTTATCTTCCATAATCATTTTGTGAAGCTCCGCCATTATTGAAATCGATCCAATATCGATCAAAACAAAATCCATGAATCCTTTAATCCAAAATTGATTCTAAACCATAATTAAAATTATGAAAATATCTAATTAAAAAAATTATTAAGAAAAAAATTAAGATCCTAATCCACAAAAATGATTTAAGAATAAAATTAATTGATAATTTTGTTACCAACAAAATAGAAATCATTAGGAATTTCTAAAAATAAGAAAATAGGAAGAAAAGGGGTGTAAGAGAAATCCTGGGTTTGTGAATAAGAAAAAGCTTGGCCCAAAGCCCCATAACTAGTAAACAATCCACAGAAGGGGTGTCCTTAGCGAAACGAAGGGTCTGAATAACATAATCATGGGCTGAAGGCCCAATTCATAAGCAAATCCGCAGGGAGGGGTTCGTGAGTAATTGAAGGGTGCTGATAACATTTCCACGGAAGTCTGAGGCCCAACCCAACCTATCTTTGTGAGATTTCGCAGGGGAGGTGAGAAAATGACATGGAGGTGTGGAAAGAACTTTCACGGACTAAGAAACAAAGCCCGGTCCAATTCCCTTATGAAATTAACCCTAAAAATCTCACAAAATGAGAAAGATAATTCAACCCTCTCCAATTCACATTCAGCGGCGCCTCCCTTCGTCTCTTCCGACGACACGCCGGTCGAATCTTCCACCGCGCCTTCACTCTCATCGCCACCATATCTCTCTCGTCCTCATGCTATGACTTCCGCCGCAATTTCGTTCTCAACGCCGCCATGTCTCTCTTGACCCCACAACATGACTTCTGTCGCACCTCCGCTCACTCCTTATCACCTTTTCGTCGTCGTTGTTCTCTTTATTTCCGATTCATCATAGTTTTCGAACCTAAACGGAGCGGATTACACAGGAACACCACAATTGACGCCATAGCAAGCATCAAGGTCACATATTAACTTATTACAGATGCAAGAGTCTGGTTGGAATAATCGTTGCATCACAAAATCAAGATCCGCGAAGAGATTACCGTGTTCGCAATAATGACGATGACGAAGGTTCGTCGAAGGTACAGCTTGCAATTGGTTACTTTCACGTCGTATTCTTCATCTCACATTCTCATTCTGAATTGCGTCACAATTTATTATTGAATCGTTGAAGGTGTTCTTGATGATAATCCCTAACTTGTCATGGTTGAACTGATGCAGATTGTGGATCGATAATTGTTGAAGTTGTTACGGTGTGAGATTGAAAAGCATTGAAAGTAAATGCTGGTGATGCGCTAATGTTGAGGATGACGAAGATGACGAGAATTGATGAAGAATGATGTAGGATTGATGAAGTTCGAGAGCAATGATGGTTTGGTGAAGGTGCAGAAAATTGAAGGATGATGGATGATGAAGATCGATGAAGGTCTTTGCAGTTGCTGATGGCGTTCGCAAAAGGATGGTTGAAGTGACGATGAAGTAGAACAAGTTGATGCGGAAACGATTTACGGGGAGAAGAATGATGTCGCGGTGTTGATGATGATGCAGTGTTTCGAGGTAATAACATCGACACTGATTTCTCCTACCTATAAATTCTGAAATAGCTCTCTTCTTCTTGAATTTCTCGCGATTCTGAGTTCTGAATTTGTAGCATTTTGTTATGAATCTGAGTCTGTTATCGATGTTGTTGCGTTTTTCTTCTTCTGAACTGATTTTACGAATTTGTATTATCGTTGTTGATTAATGAAGCAAATCTGAAATCTTGTTGAACTCTTGCAGAGTTCTTGTTGTGTTGATTCTTGATTTTCAGAATTGAAGATGATGATTATGGAGTCTGTTGAATCTTTGTTGCAGGACTGAAGATTGATGATGCAGATTGGAGAGAGACGTTGGTAAAGATGATGCAAGGTTCTTGGTGGCTGAATCCGCAGAAGTTTGAGAGAGATTTTTTGCGGGTTGAAGAAGAGGGATTGAGAGGCTTTGATGGAAGAGTCTTCAGTTGTGTTTTTTGAGAGCTTTTGATGATGGTGACGAAGGTTTGAAGATGTAGGTTTTTGAGAGATTTGTGAGAGAGGCCGAAGCTGGATGAAGCCCCCCCTGTTATATATGTTTTCCTTTCCTTCTCAGTTTCTTTTTATTTTTTTTAGAGTCACTTGGATACCTTTTTTTTTCTTATATTCTGTAACTCTTTCAGTTATATAACTGATTTTGTAAAATTCAGTTATCAGTTATGTGAAACCCCATTTTTCCTAACTGAATTCTGCCATTTCCATTGATTTTTGTAACCTGTGTTTCTTTCTAGTTTCTCCTATCTTTGCTATTTTTTTTTAATATTCTTTAATGGACTTCATGTAAGGAAAGAATAACTCCTAAATGAATAAGAATTGATGGTAAAAATTGGACTTGTGAAAAAAAAATAGTTAGTTAAGTGTGGTATTGGTAATGGGCTTATAAGCTTTGGGCTAGACAAAACACTATTTTTATTTGTGAGAAGGATTAAAAGGTGAATACATGTTTGGATTAATGGGTTAACAAAAATGGATAAGACGAAATGAAGTTACGTACGGACCATAATAAACGGTTAATGGATTGACAACCATGGATAATGAAATACGAATTCTAGAGAATCAATGCCTTAGCAGACTTAATCCACATCTCGTTTCCAAACCAAATCAAACTTGCACTCTTCATGAGCCTTCTAACTTTAGTTAAGAAAAGTCGATTAACCCGCACCATAAGTGACAAACAATCATAAGCTGAGAGAAACGCAATTCTCTAACAACAATGAAACCTTTAATGACATTATCCATAAATCGACCATGAATAAAACCCTAAATCCCTCTTGAGATGCCTCCTGATAAAAAATGAATTTATAAAAGAGAAGAAAGATCAATGTAGCCTTGAGGAGAAACCATAGCGCCATCAACCTTTGTTAAAGAATTTTTGCCCAGCTTGACCCCATTGAAGTGAGAAAACCTGACATTCCTCCCCTTGAGAAAATTTGAAAACCTGGCCTTGATACTTGATGATTTTCAGATAGTGAATACCCGAAAGTTCCATGAAGAATAAGAAAGCTACGACCCCATGCCTTATGAATCCACGAAATGCACGATTACAAATGATATGATCTAATGAGAAATGCAGATGAAATGTGAAGCGATAAGCCAACTAGGGCAAAAAGAATGAGGGCAAATTTTGAGGTATTACAACTGCCCCTATTCAATCATCTGTATACCTGAACGAATAATTGCAATAACTTTTAGACGTTCAAGGTATGGAGTGATTGAATACTCGAATAAAACCTGAAAATTTCCACACTGAGGGTAATGGAAATGCCATCTGCCCATTTATTATATTTTTTTGTTTTGACCTCTGAACAGGTAGCGAAAATAGAACCAGGTGGAAATATGCTGGGAAGAATGCCATCCTCGAATGACCACTCATACGGGATCCTCGGATCCAATACTAAAACCCTCCTCGAATAGAAACAACAATGGTATACCGGCCGCAGGCGATAACCATCAACAACAAAGACTGATCTCGGACAGACTTTGCAAAAGAGACAAACTGACCTCAATCAATAATCTCAAAAAGTGGACTACCATCCTCGAATAATAGCCACACCAAAAAAAAAACAAGACCAACCGCAGAAGGACTTGAAGAAAAGAAATGCCATCCTCGAATGACAATCCAAAAGATCCTCGGATCTAACTGTAACACGGTGGGAGAACTGACTTTAAGTAATGTTGCGGATAGCAAGAGTCGCCACCGACTTTTATTTTATCCATAAGGAAAGGTTATAAAAGAACAGGAAAGACCTTAAGAGAATATTTTGGGTCCGGGGGGTAGGTTATGTAAAGGGAAGGTGTTAGCACCCTTTACATCCATGGTTATCCATGGGCTCTTAGGTACTTAGCTCACTTTTGAATTGTTTTTGAAAGTGTAGTGTGTGAATAGAAAAATTTTCAGAATAGTTAATAATAATCCATGTACGGATGTGTAAAAACTTGTTTGAAAACTTGTTTGAAAATGTTAAGTGTTTGAAAAGTTTTTTTTTTTTTTGAAGTGAGCAAGTACATAAGAGGAACCTACCCTAAAGTTTAAAGTCTTTCTTGTTCTTTATCCTTTCCTTGGTAAGACTATCCCTACTATTAAGGAGTAGGTAGTCATTACCTTGGATGTAAGGGACATGTGAGGGACAATCTGGTTATGAAGGCAACTGTGGGGTGTAATAAGCATAAAGGAGGGACTATCATCATTTTTTTTTGAAAGGGACTCGATTCGTAAAGGCAACCATGAGGGACTTGATGATTTTTCTTTTAAGGGACTTACTTTATACACCCCACTTGACCTTATTCGTAGGCAACTTGAGGGATAACCTTAGAAATGTGAGACGGCGATTAAAAATCGACTTACGTGTGTGTGAGTGTTTATTTTAATTATCTTATATTAAAATGATCTAAGTTAATTTTTAAATAAAATACATATTAACACTCCCTAATTACTAACCATAGCAAAAATAATTAAATAATTATAAAATTTACATCCAAGAAGCAATTACAAAATTATAATAATAAGCAAAATATTAAGCAAAATAAATAGTAAATAAATAAGCAATAAATAATAAAAAATAAATAATAAGGGTTAGTGATAATGATAATAATAATTAGAAATAATAAACAAGGTTAGAAATATAATAATAAATAATAGTATGGTTAGTAAATAATAAAGATTAATGAAATAATAATAATTAACAAAGCAAAATAAATAAGATGGTTAGTAGTAATAATAATAAATAACATTAATCGAAATATTATAAGAATAAGAAATTAACAACTTTTAATATAAACAATTATATTTAGAAACAAATATGAACGAACAATTATTTTAATTTACAAATTATTAAGTTATTTTTTTTAATGTATTATAATTATAAAATTAAAATATTATAGGCTCAATTTGGAATTATTTACATATAATTTAGATTATGAACAAAAAATATTTACATATTACTAATAATAGATCATATTTACAAAATTATCATTAAATAAATATATACATAATATCTATACTAAGAATTAGAAAATAAAATAAAATTAGATTTTTACAAAATTAAAGTTCATTTAGAAAATATTTTTTAGGGTTTTGAAAATTAGGGTTAACTTATATACAAAATTTATTTTTAACTAATTATATAAAATTATCTTAACTAATATAAATTATACAAATAAAATTTAAATTGAAAAATCAAGAGTTTTATATTTTTTAGAAAATAATATTAGTAATTGGAATACACAATATATACATACTTTATAATATAGAAAATAATAATAAAATTTTAATTATTTAAATTAATTAAAAAAAGAAGGAAAAGAAAATAAAAAGAAAGAAAGAAAAAAAGGAACCTGGTGGGATTTGATCCCAAGACCTCACACTTGCAAGCAGCAGCAACAACCACCAGGCCAGCCAGGCGCAGGTGACACTAAAGGAGACCCATTTTGTTTTATGCCTTGCCTCAAAAATCCAGGAAAATAGAGAAATAAAAAGGCCTGGGGTGGGATTTGATCCCAGGACCTTCTAATTACAAGCATGCGCACGTATCCACCTGGCTGGGAGAGCCTGACTGATAATGTGATGGCCAGAAATAATAATATATTAAGTATGCGTTTGACCTGAAAAATAACAAAAAAACATGCACTAGCCAAGTATCGAACCAGGGACCTCACAATATACGCATATCAGGCTTACCACCAGGGCACACACGCGCGTGTGATAGCAAACAACAAAACAACAATAAAATATATTAACATAATTTGAATTTTTAAATGCGCGCCAGAGCTCCTTCTTCAACCTCCTGCCCTGCGTTTTTTCCTACGAATTCAGCTACGGTTTTACCTGCGAGTTCTTCAAGCTTCTTGACCTGCGAAAAACCAAACTCATACCAAACAACACTGATTCATGAAATTAATTATAGTTTTGTAATCCTTAGGTCTCATAGAACACTCCCATGTTCTTAGAATTTATTTAAACTCATTGAATCACCAAATCCTAATTTCAAGAGCTTAACCCTAACAATGGCCGAATCTGTTCAAGGCAAGGAAAATCCAATTAATTTGTCCAGAATCATTCCTTGGATCATCACAAACACAAAAGCACAAACAAAATTCATTAATAATGCACAAATAATTGAAATCGAAAAAATGAAATTTAAGATGAAACTTGATTCGGGTTTAGCAATATGTGATGATATAAGGCAATGTGATGATCAGTTTATGTTCCATGATGATCAAGGAAGCCAGCCATGTCCTTAAAATACCTTGTAGTGCCTTGAATCTCCAAATCCGAATCTCACTTTTTGCTTGAAATTTTGAACAATGGAACTTACCTTTGGCTGCTGGATTTTCGTCCCCTCTTGTTAGGGTTATGTTTTGTATATATATGAGATTGAATTAGGTCAGAAATATGGATTGGTTGTATGAAAATTTGATCCAAAAAATATTGAAAAAGATCATGTTGTAAAATTCAAATATTTGATCATGAAGACTTGCTATCTTTGGATTAGTCATATGATTTCCTTCTCTTTAAGCTTCAATCACTAATTAAGAATTTCTAGAACCTCAATCTTCACCCAAAAATAGATTTTCACATTTTATATTTATTTAAAATGATTTTTATGAATTAAATCAATAATAAATAAAAATAAAATAATAAAAATGCTGAATTTTGGTCAATTGGGTCGTGCATAATGAGATGAGATGGATTGGATCACAACTTAGCAAGCCCATTTGGAAAGAATTACTTTTAGGCCTCCATTTTCAACATAAACCATCACAAAATTTCCCAACTTTGCAAGGGCACATCTCCCTCAATTTTAAAGGTATGAGGGTGTTCTTGGACTTTTTAGAAAGCTTGAAGAGTCCTCTAAACAACCCCATTGGTTTCAGGTCCATATCATTTACCAATCTCAAGTTGTGCCCTTTTGAAGTTGTTGACTTTTTGTTGACTTTTGAAATGACCTATAATGTCTTAGATCATATCTTTCAAATGAAGCATTTTTGGGCTTAACCTTCAACATCAAAGTTGTAGAGAATTCAATTTCCTTCAAAATGAGTTTTGGGTGGAGACTTGGTTATGAAGTATGTGAAAGTTATGGCTGGTCAAAGTTCAGTTGACTTTTACTGAGGAAGCCCTAATTTAGAAACTCCTGATTATTGATGATCTGGAATCTCCTTGATGAATCATGATCAACCCTTGATAAAATGATGAATTTTACTTCATATACTTGATGTTGGCAAAAAATCATGAAGTTTGACTTTGGTTTGACCACAGTTGACCTCAGTTTGACTTTTTAACTGCACTGACTGATTTTGACTTATCTGATCATCTGACTGAGCAAACTTTTGAGAAAAGTCTTGAAACTTGTCATGGGGTTTCTTACACACATATAAGATGTTATGAAACTCATTTGAGGTATTGGAAGTCCATTTAGCCTGATTAAAGTCAAAACCCTAGTTTTGGATGCACTGCTTAGGAGGTGCATTGTCTGAGGGAATTGTCAACTCTTTTAACCAATTGTGAACTTTGTGAACCTTGTGAACCATCATAAAATGTCTTGTGATACTCATGGGAGGTGTTGTGAAGCTTGTGAACCTTGTGAACCTCATGAAGTGGCTTTGTAGACCTCATAAACCTCAGGAAAGCTTTGTAATCATTGTGAAACTTGTGAACCTTGTGAACCTTCAAGAAGTGACTTGTAGACTTCATGAACTTCAAGAAAGGCATTGAAAGCATTGTGGGACTTGTGAACCTTGTGAACCTTCATAAAGTAACTTGTAGACTTCATGAACCTCATGAAAGGTTATGCAAGTGTTGGAGAACTTGTGAACCTTGTGAACCTTTTTAGAACACAAAGTCTTGTATTGTGAGGGCAAATTTTGGGGTGCAACAGCTGCCCCTGTTCAATTTTCTGAAACCTGAGGGGTTAGATTGGTATATTTGCCAGTCGTGACCTGGAAGGTTGAAGGGGATTGAACACAAAAGCCCAAAAATTTGCACTCACCAGTGCATAGAGTGATATTGATGGTTGGTTGAATATGATTGAGTGGGCTTAAAGATGCCACTAGTAGAAAGTTCTTGGAAGATAAAGCAGTCCAAAATATGGAGATATAATGAAAGCTGTCAGGAATTTGGAGAGTCCTGAGGTATTGATGATATGTTTTCAGGATACTGGAGTAATCCTGATGTAACAGCATGTCTTCATGAGGATAGAGCAATCAATAATGATAACCCTAAAGCAGTCTTGAAGCAATAATAGGATTTCAGGAGGATAGAGCCATCAATAATGATAACTCTAAAGCAGTCTTGAAGTAATGATTTCAGGAGGATAGAGCAATGATAACTCTAAAGCAGTCTTGAAGTAATGATTTCAGGAGGATAGAGCCATCAATAATGATAACTCTAAAGCAGTCTTGAAGTAATGATTTCAGGAGGGTAGAGCCATCAATAATGATAACTCTAAAGCAGTCTTGAAGTAATGATTTCAGGAGGATAGAGCCATCAATAATGATAACTCTAAAGCAGTCTTGAAATAATAATATGCTTTCAGGAGGATAGAGCCATCAATAATGATAACTCTAAAGCAGTCTTGAAGTAATAATTTCAGGAGGATAGAGCCATCAGTAATGATAACTCTAAAGCAGTCTTGAAATAGTAAAATGATTTTAGGAGGATAGAGCAATCAATAATGATAACTCTAAAGCAGTCTTGAAATAATAAAATGATTTCAGGAGGATAGAGCCATCAATAATGATAACTCTAAAGCAGTCTTGAAGTCATGAGAAGTTATCAGGAGGATAAAGTAACCCTGAGGTGACGATAAAGCAGTCCCAAAGTAATAAGAAGCTTATCAGGAGGATAAAGTAACCCTGAGGTTACAATAAAGCAGTCCCAAAGTAATAAGAAGTTTATCAGGAGGATAAAGTAACCCTGAGGTTACAATAAAGCAGTCCCAAAGATCATAAGCTTGTTTGTTGGATAATTAACCTGAAACAAGGTAGCATTCTGTATAATAACATTAGTTTATGCTTTATGTATGCATGTATGATATGATGCACCTAATTAATGTACTATATGTCTATTGATATATATGCTATGGTATGATGTAAATGATGTATGTATGATATGATACTGCCGGGAACGTCTGGATATCTTCGTATAACTACTGCTGGCCAGGGAAAATAAATCCCGATTCGTTGTTGAAGAATATGTAACCCTCCGTCTGCTGGGGATAACAGGGTATAGATAACCTCCCGTATACTGGGGATAACAGGGTATAGATAACCTCCCGTATGCTGGGGATAACAGGGTATAGATAACCTCCCGTATGCTGGGGATAACAGGGTATAGATAACCTCCCGTATGCTGGGGATAGTAGGGTATAGATAACCTCCCGTATGCTGGGGATAACAGGGTATAGATAACCTCCCGTATGCTGGGGATAGTAGGGTATATATAACCTTCCGTCTTCGTTCGTCGTGCCCTTATTGGAAAGTAAATTCCCGTATATCCGTATGAGGATAAAAGAGATGGATATAAATTCCAGGGGAGATAAGACTTTATGAAGATGGATTCGTCCTACTGAGGGTTTGTAACTATCTTGTAAAGATGAACCGGCGAAGCTTCGTTGAAATCCTTCCCTCGTTCGTCCTTAGTAAATACTATCACTGTATTTTCATGCATTTCTGGTAAACATCAATCATATTCAAAAGCATACATACATTCAAACACAACCAATGGACATTTCGCTTATGTAAATAGGGTAAAAGTAAATCTGGATTCAAAAGATGGAATTTATTTATATCAAAAAGTGACCCATACACGGGTAAGTTTGTACACGGAGACATAAACCCTAGTAAGAGGATTTTGTCATAAATTTTTATAAAAGAAAATCAGCTATGTGGGAAATAATCCTATTGAGTTTCAATTCTACTATTGCCCTTCAAGTATCTCATCTTCTTGTTGTTGAGACGGAAATGATTGAATTGAGCTTTATCTGTTCGAGCTTGAATAAGTAGTACAACTGGTTGCAGTTTCATGAGTGATCCAAACGAGACATAGTCATACGCTTTAATCCCTAACTTTTGCCTGGATTGCCCTTTCAGGTTTTCAATCCACCGGGATACCCTTTTTTGCCCAAGCCGCCTTTTCAGGTTTTCGACTTGCCGGGTGTACATCTTTTTATATATATCCCTAATTTTTGCCCAAACCCTTTTGGTTTGCCGGGATGCCCTTACTTTTGCCTAGGCCTGTCAACCTAGCGGGTCTCTTTTTATGCGTAGTATTTTTTAACTATGTCTGCGTTTACAGGCTGTGGGAAGTCTTCACCATCCATTGTAGTCAGTATCATGGCACCTCCTGAGAATACTGTCTTGACTACAAATGGTCCTTCATATGTTGGAGTCCACTTGCCCCTAGGATCACCCTGTGGTAATATGATACGCTTGATTACCAAGTCACCAGCCTGATATACCTTTGGCTTAACCTTCTTGTTAAAAGCTTTGATCATCCGTTTCTGGTACATCTGGCCATGACAAACTGCTGCTAACCTCTTCTCATCAATCAAATTTATCTGGTCTAGTCGAGTCTGAATCCACTCATCTTCATCCAAGCCTGCATCCTTCATAATTCTCAAGGAGGGGATCTGAACTTCAATGGGCAGAACTGCTTCCATACCATAGACTAAGGAGAATGGGGTTGCCCCTGTTGAAGTACGTATTGTAGTACGATAACCATGAAGAGCAAATGGTAACATCTCATGCCAATCCTTGTAAGTAACAGTCATCTTCTGTACAATCTTCTTAATGTTCTTATTAGCAGCTTCAACTGCCCCATTCATCTTCGGACGATACGGAGAAGAGTTGTGATGCTTAATCTTGAACTGCGTGCAGAGATCAGTAATCATAGTGTTATTCAGATTAGAGCCATTGTCAGTGATAATCCTTTCAGGGATGCCATACCTACATATGAGATTATTCTTGATGAACCGAGCCACAACATTCTTAGTCACAGATGCATATGAAGCTGCCTCTACCCACTTCGTAAAATAATCAATAGCCACCAGGATGAAACGATGCCCATTAGAAGCAGTAGGTTTGATCTCACCAATCATATCAATGCCCCACATGGCAAAGGGCCAAGGAGCAGTCAACACATTCAATGGTGATGGAGGTACATGAACTTTATCAGCATAGATTTGACACTTGTGACAAGTTCTGGAGTGTTGATAGCAATCAGCTTCCATGGTAGACCAATAGTAACCTGCTCTCAATATCTTCTTTGCCATAGTGTGACCACTGGAATGAGTGCCAAAGGTCCCATCATGCATCTCTTCCATAATCTCAGTTGCTTCCTTCTTATCCACACAACGAAGCATAGTTGAATCATGATTGCGCTTGTACAGAATCCCATTACTCAAAAAGAACTTAGCAGCAAACCTCCTCAGGAACTTCCTATCTTTGACAGATGCCCCTTCAGGGAATTCCTGAGCTTCAAGATATCTTTTCACTTCATAGAACCAAGGCTTCTCCTCTGTCCCTTCAGTGTCAATCTCATTGCAGTATGCAGGCTTCTCAAATCTATCAATGGTAATCTTGGGAGCTTCATCATCCCAACTAATCTCAAACATGGATGCCATGGTGGCCAATGCATCTGCCAACTGATTCTCTCTTCGTGGAATATGTCCAAAGGTAATCTCTTTGAAATGTGGGATCAAAGACAACACATGTTCTCTGTAAGGAATGAGATTATCATGCTTGGTATCCCAATCTCCTTTAATCTGACTCACTACCAGGGCTGAATCTCCATACACATCAAGGAACTGAATCTTCATATCAATAGCAACTTTAATACCCATGATACATGCCTCATACTCAGCCATGTTATTGGTACAATAGAAACAAAGTCTGGCAGTAATCGGGGTATGACAACCTTCAGGGGAACTAATTACAACACCAACACCATTACCATGTGCATTAGAGGCACCATCAAAAACCATAGTCCATCGGGATCCTTGTTCAGGTCCGTCATATTGTCCAGGTTCTTTGGTAACAGTCATAATGTCTTCATCAGGAAACTCAAAATTCATTGATTGGTAATCATCTACTGCTTGATGAGCCAAATGATCAGCAACAACACTTCCCTTAATGGCCTTCTGAGTAGTATACTGTATATCATATTCTGTCAAGATCATTTGCCATCTTGCAATTCTTCCGGAGAGAGCAGGTTTCTCAAATATGTACTTGATTGGATCCATCTTCGAAATCAACAAGGTAGTATGGGTCAACATATACTGTCTTAGTCGGCGAGCAGCCCATGCCAAAGCGCAGCAAGTTTTCTCGAGCAGTGAGTATCTTGTTTCACAGTCGGTAAACTTTTTGCTAAGGTAGTATATTGCCTGCTCTTTTCGACCAGACTCGTCATGTTGCCCCAATACACACCCCATTGAGTTGTCTAACACTGTTAAGTACATAATCAAGGGTCTTCCATCAACTGGTGGCATCAAAATTGGTGGTTCTAGCAGGTATCTCTTAATTTCATCAAAGGCAGTCTGGCACTCATCATTCCATTCCATCACCTGATCTTTCTTCAACAACTTGAAGATTGGCTCACAGATGGTAGTTAATTGGGAAATAAATCTTGCAATGTAGTTCAATCGTCCCAAGAAACCTCTAACCTCCTTCTCAGTACGGGGAGTTGGCATTTCTCGTATAGCTTTCACCTTTGCAGGATCCACTTCAATACCTTTTCCACTGACAATGAAACCCAGGAGCTTTCCAGATCTAACTCCAAAAGTACACTTGTTTGGGTTCAATCTTAACTTATATTTCTTCAACCTCTCAAACAACTTGTGCAGATGATCAAGATGTTGCTCTTCATTCTGAGATCTGGCTATCATATCATCCACATATACCTCTATTTCATGATGGATCATATCATGAAATAAAGCCACCATAGCACGCTGATATGTTGCCCCTGCATTCTTCAAACCAAATGGCATCACCTTATAGCAAAAGGTGCCCCACTGTGTCACAAATGTTGTCTTCTCCATATCTTCAGGTGCCATCTTGATTTGATTGTAACCAGAGAAACCATCCATAAAAGAGAATACCTTATGCTGAGCAGTGTTGTCTACCAGAATATCAATATGAGGAAGTGGAAAGTCATCTTTGGGGCTAGCTTTGTTTAAATCTCTGTAGTCCACGCACATACGTACCTTACCATCTTTCTTTGGAACCGGTACCACATTCGCAACCCACTGAGGATAAGAAGTCACTGCTAAGAACCCTGCATTGAACTGTTTCATTACCTCTGCCTTGATCTTTTCTGACATTTCAGGACGCATACGACGAACCTTCTGCTTCTTTGGACGACAATCTTCTTTCACTGGCAACCGGTGAACCACAATGTCTGTATCCAACCCTGGCATATCTTCATAAGACCAAGCAAAGATCTCCACATAGTCACGTAACATCTGAATCAACCTGCTCTTGACACTGTCCTCTAAATCAGCCCCTATCTTAACCTCTTTTCTGTTTTCTTCAGTTCCCAGATTCACAACTTCGACTGGCTCTTCATGTGGGTGTATAGCTTTCTCTTCTTGTTGTAACAACCTAGCAAGCTCTACAGGTATTTCACAATCGTCCTCATTTCCGTCTTCAGTTCGATAGATTGGATTCTCGAAATTATAATTGGCAATAGTAGAACTGTTATCAACAGGATCCAGAGTGGATGAGGATCTGCATTTTAGTGATGTGGGTGTGTGTAAGAACGCATAGCTGACAAAAATAAAATAAAAGAAAGACAAGGAACACAATATTTACGAAAACGAAACGTCCACTGATTTTATTGAATGAAGTATGCAAATGAAATGACAGCCCGTAACAAGCACACCATTGTGCCCCGGGTAAGGCACATGGCTTGAAAGTTTTATTGTTCAAGAAATTACAAATTTAAAAGCAACAACATAGTAATAGTATTTACTCCTGACTAAAGGAGATAGGGATAACATCTTCAGCTTTCCAATTATTGAGTCCAGCACCCACAGTAGGAAAAATCCATGCATCCAAGTTGTAGTCTTTATCATAGTCTCCCACAGCATTAATCTGGTTTTTCACAACCCCTTGATTAGTGACACGGGCAGCACGAGCACGACGAACAGCCTTCTGGGACTCTGCAATGAAACCCAAACCAAACTTGTCAGACTTGTATGGAATATCAGGAAGCTGACCCCAAATAGTACAACCACCTTCATCCACTACAGCTCTAGCATCATTGAGGGAAGCCATTGCCATTGTTGGAGGCTTTCTGGTGACCATAGGAACTTTCTTCACAGCAGGAGGAGCTACACAATCATCAACAACCCAGGGAACCACTTCAAATGACTGACACGGAGTCTCAACGTATTCACCTTCCACTTCCAGATACTTGAAAGTGTTTACATGGCTGACAAAGTATTCTTCTTCCCCATAGACAGTAACAACCTTTCCATTCACCGGATATCTCAACTTTTGGTGCAATGTAGAGGTCACAGCACCTGCCCCATGGATCCAGGGACGACCAAGCAGACAAGAGTATGAAGGACGAATATCCATCACATAAAACGTAGCAGTAAACATATGGGAACCAACTTGGATTGGAAGATCAATTTCTCCATGCACTACTCTTCTAGAACCATCAAAAGCCTTTACCACAATATTACTGGGCTTCAGCACAGCATCTTCAGGACTCAACTTGTTCAGGACTTCCTTGGGCAACACATTCAAAGAGGAACCATTGTCTATCAGTACATGAGACAGGGTAGTGCCCCTGCATCCAATTGAAATATGCAAGGCCCTGTTATGATCCCTCTTGGCAGGGGTCAAATCAGCATCAGAGAATCCTAACCCGTTGTCATAGGTCAGATGAGCAACACAGTTCTCAAATTGGTCAACAGAAATTGCACTGGGCACATGAGCAGACTTCAGAAACTTGATCAAGGACTTGGCATGAGCTTCAGAACACAACAACAAGGATAACATAGAAATCTTTGAGGGAGTATGCCCCAGCTGATCCACAATGTCATAATCACTCTTGCGAATGATTTTCAATACTTCTTCCATTTGCTTAGAGAGATCATCAGCAGCTGGTACATCAGTAGATACAGGCTCAATAACAGGACCTTTGCCCCGAGCATCAGTGGTGGTAGTAGCAGCAGGAGTAACTGCACTCTTAGAAGCAACTGGAGGAGAGAAGACTCTTCCACTACGAGTGATCTTGCTAGATCCAGCAATATTATCAATGTCAACAGGCACATCAGGTAAAGGCTCCTGCTTAACACCATGGATGTAAACATCAGACCCATAGTGCCAAGGCACAGCTTTGTCAGATGTATAAGGAATAGGACCAGGAGTGGTAATGATCAGAGGAGCCAATCTGGCTTCAGCAACAACTTTCACGGGACCTTCAGCAGTAATCTTGATTGGACCCTGATGAGTGATTTTAATGGGACCCTTTGAAGTGATTCTTACCGGTACTTTGTCAACCATATCAACCTCTTCAATCTTCTTACCCCGAGTCAGATGATCCACCATACTTTCTACAGATGCTGGTCTTCTTTCAAACACTATAGTATACTTATCCATGAGACGTTGAATTCCATCTCTCAAAATGAAGCAGCTATCCGGCTTATAGGTACAATACAGACAATCTTCACGACAACCTGGAAAGATCCCAGCTTGCACTAACCTCTTTTTGATAACAGACAATGGTGTGCTCAACTCCATAACTGAATAGACATGTAGGTCTTCTTCATCAATGGCATTGACAGTTTTCTCGTGATTTGGCAGTGGTGCTGTAATCACATTTGGTGGATCAAACTCAATTTCTCCAGCATCAATCATATCTTGAATTTTGTTCTTCAAGACCCAGCAGTTATTAGTATCATGTCCTGGACAGTTTGAATGATATGCACATCGTGCATTAGGATTGTACTTGGGAGAGGTAACATTGGGATTCTGAGGAGCTTCCCTCAGGGTAATAAGTTCAGCCTTCAACAAGTGTTGCAATGCCTGAGCCATTGACATGTTGATCTTCGTGAACTGTCTTCTAGCCCTCTGTTGGTTGCCCTGTGGCTGCTCTGTTGTTGTAGGAGTTGGATTTGAAATATGAACTGCACTAACAGACTGATGCCTTCTGTTACGATCAGGTTGACCATAAACAGCATTGGATTCCTTCTTCCCAGTGGGAGGCTTCTTTGCAGCACCTGATGAAGAAGTGCCCACTTGGATCTTACCACTCTTGATACCATTCTCTACCCGCTCTCCTGTCATGATCAACTCAGTGAAGCCAGATGATGAGCTTCCAATGAGATGACTGTAAAACGGACCATTCAGCGTACACATGAACATATCAACCAGCTCCCTGTCAGTCAAAGGGGGTTGAACTCTTCCAGCTAAATCTCTCCATTTCTGTGCATACTCCTTAAAACTTTCTTTGGCACCCATAGACATGCTCTGAAGCTGCATGCGAGTGGGGGCTAAGTCAGCATTGTATTGATACTGCTTGTAGAAAGCTTCAGCAAGATCATTCCAGTCTCTGATGTTGACACTCTCCAACTGATAATACCATTCCAGCTGAGCTCCAGATAAGCTCTCTTGAAAAAAGTGGATCCACAACTTCTTGTCAGCAGTGTGAGGTTGAATTCTTCTGACATAAGATCTCAAGTGCAGCTTGGGACAAGAGACCCCATCATAAACCACAAAGGTAGGAACTTTGAAACCAATGGGTATCACAACCCCAGATATCAGACTCAAATCCTCAAAATCCAGCCCAGAAGACTTCTGCAACTCCATAGCATCCATTCTATCCACCAGCATCTTGAATTTGTCTTCATTAGGCTCATGGTAGTAATTAGCCTCAGAATCAGAGTCCCCCATAGTGTTGTGGAGACTGCCTCCCTCTTTCTCAGATTCCTCAGATTCATAGTCTTCAACCTGTTCCTTGGTCTTGACAGGACCCTTGAACCTTCTTCCCATGTTGAGCAACCCAGCAGACCTTCTAGTCTTCTTAGTCTTCTTGGCCAGCAGTGCCTTCAAATCATCTTGCCCCTTGGACAGATTCAAGATCAGCTCTTGGAACTGTGCATTTTGTGCCTGGAGATCCTTAACTGATTGTTCAAGAGCCATTGCTGAAATAAACAGCGAGAAGATGAGAAACCTGTGCACAATTATAAACCTGTGATGCAATGAAATGATATGGGAATGCATATGCAATGTTTTCAATGACCGCAGGATTTAAATTTGCTTAGACAAACACGAAAGTAAACTTTTATTAGTAATAACTTTGTTTTGCCTTTTAGGCTTACAAAAAATGAAATACAAAAGATGGGGTTTTAAGTCTCCCATGGACGTTTCCTCTTTGTGTTGAGGTATGAGTTGAGATTCCGTTCCTCGTGAAGTTGCTTTGTTAGCTCCAGAATTCTTTCCTGACTTACTTTGTAATAAGTCTCTTACAAAATTGGTCCTGATGGTGTTTCTACGAGCAAAAGCCATGCCCTGCAACAAAGAACAAAGATAAATCCCTTGGTCCTTGAAATGGTTAGGGAAAATGCTATGCTTATGATGCATGATGATGTCATGATGTTATGTTCAATCACAAACATGTGGCACACACAAACAAGTCACACCATAGCCCTAGGTTTAAAGGCTTGCATGAGGTTCAAAGGTAAGTACCCTCCCCTGAAGTTAGTTGGTTCATCCTGTCCTATGAAAGTAACCAGGTTCTAAGGGATCTCAATATCATTGATCCTTCACAAGGGTGGTTGTTCAGTAGGCAACTTACTTGCCAACCAAAACCCTCCAAGTTTAGAATCTCAATGAGCGTAGTATCGAGTGTCAACCAACTTCAGTCTGTACCAAAGCCGGTTACCTCACTACTTTCTAAAGGCCAAGATGAGTTAACTAGGGTTCTAAAAGTTAGTTAGTGCATTGACAACATATGGCAGCCTCATATTATCCTCAACTTGACTTAAGGAACATAAGCACCAACCAAGAAGTCACACTAACTATGGCCACCAGATCAACCGTATCGATATACGTCGTACAGTTTCCTTGGTCTATTGCCATTTACCTAAGGTACACTAGATCCGGGTTAGGACCTTTCACACACAAGAGCACCCCAACAAGTAATATAAAACAAACAAGGCAAACAATTTAAAGTGATCTTAATTCCTAAGGGTACCCCTCTTAAATACTATCCCCAGCAGAGTCGCCAGTTCTGTAACACGGTGGGAGAACTGACTTTAAGTAATGTTGCGGATAGCAAGAGTCGCCACCGACTTTTATTTTATCCATAAGGAAAGGTTATAAAAGAACATGAAAGACCTTAAGAGAATATTTTGGGTCCGGGGGGTAGGTTATGTAAAGGGAAGGTGTTAGCACCCTTTACATCCATGGTTATCCATGGGCTCTTAGGTACTTAGCTCACTTTTGAATTGTTTTTGAAAGTGTAGTGTGTGAATAGAAAAATTTTCAGAATAGTTAATAATAATCCATGTACGGATGTGTAAAAACTTGTTTGAAAACTTGTTTGAAAATGTTAAGTGTTTGAAAAGTTTTTCTTTTTTTGAAGTGAGCAAGTACATAAGAGGAACCTACCCTAAAGTTTAAAGTCTTTCTTGTTCTTTATCCTTTCCTTGGTAAGACTATCCCTACTATTAAGGAGTAGGTAGTCATTACCTTGGATGTAAGGGACATGTGAGGGACAATCTGGTTATGAAGGCAACTGTGGGGTGTAATAAGCATAAAGGAGGGACTATCATCATTTTTTTTTTGAAAGGGACTCGATTCGTAAAGGCAACCATGAGGGACTTGATGATTTTTCTTTTAAGGGACTTGCTTTATACACCCCACTTGACCTTATTCGTAGGCAACTTGAGGGATAACCTTAGAAATGTGAGACGGCGATTAAAAATCGACTTACGTGTGTGTGAGTGTTTATTTTAATTATCTTATATTAAAATGATCTAAGTTAATTTTTAAATAAAATACATATTAACACTCCCTAATTACTAACCATAGCAAAAATAATTAAATAATTATAAAATTTACATCCAAGAAGCAATTACAAAATTATAATAATAAGCAAAATATTAAGCAAAATAAATAGTAAATAAATAAGCAATAAATAATAAAAAATAAATAATAAGGGTTAGTGATAATGATAATAATAATTAGAAATAATAAACAAGGTTAGAAATATAATAATAAATAATAGTATGGTTAGTAAATAATAAAGATTAATGAAATAATAATAATTAACAAAGCAAAATAAATAAGATGGTTAGTAGTAATAATAATAAATAACATTAATCGAAATATTATAAGAATAAGAAATTAACAACTTTTAATATAAACAATTATATTTAGAAACAAATATGAACGAACAATTATTTTAATTTACAAATTATTAAGTTATTTTTTTTAATGTATTATAATTATAAAATTAAAATATTATAGGCTCAATTTGGAATTATTTACATATAATTTAGATTATGAACAAAAAATATTTACATATTACTAATAATAGATCATATTTAAAAAATTATCATTAAATAAATATATACATAATATCTATACTAAGAATTAGAAAATAAAATAAAATTAGATTTTTACAAAATTAAAGTTCATTTAGAAAATATTTTTTAGGGTTTTGAAAATTAGGGTTAACTTATATACAAAATTTATTTTTAACTAATTATATAAAATTATCTTAACTAATATAAATTATACAAATAAAATTTAAATTGAAAAATCAAGAGTTTTATATTTTTTAGAAAATAATATTAGTAATTGGAATACACAATATATACATACTTTATAATATAGAAAATAATAATAAAATTTTAATTATTTAAATTAATTAAAAAAAGAAGGAAAAGAAAATAAAAAGAAAGAAAGAAAAAAAGGAACCTGGTGGGATTTGATCCCAAGACCTCACACTTGCAAGCAGCAGCAACAACCACCAGGCCAGCCAGGCGCAGGTGACACTAAAGGAGACCCATTTTGTTTTATGCCTTGCCTCAAAAATCCAGGAAAATAGAGAAATAAAAAGGCCTGGGGTGGGATTTGATCCCAGGACCTTCTAATTACAAGCATGCGCACGTATCCACCTGGCTGGGAGAGCCTGACTGATAATGTGACGGCCAGAAATAATAATATATTAAGTATGCGTTTGACCTGAAAAATAACAAAAAAACATGCACTAGCCAAGTATCGAACCAGGGACCTCACAATATACGCATATCAGGCTTACCACCAGGGCACATACGCGCGTGTGATAGCAAACAACAAAACAACAATAAAATATATTAACATAATTTGAATTTTTAAATGCGCGCCAGAGCTCCTTCTTCAACCTCCTGCCCTGCGTTTTTTCCTACGAATTCAGCTACGGTTTTACCTGCGAGTTCTTCAAGCTTCTTGACCTGCGAAAAACCAAACTCATACCAAACAACATTGATTCATGAAATTAATTATAGTTTTGTAATCCTTAGGTCTCATAGAACACTCCCATGTTCTTAGAATTTATTTAAACTCATTGAATCACCAAATCCTAATTTCAAAAGCTTAACCCTAACAATGGCCGAATCTGTTCTAGGCAAGGAAAATCCAATTAATTTGTCCAGAATCATTCCTTGGATCATCACAAACACAAAAGCACAAACAAAATTCATTAATAATGCACAAATAATTGAAATCGAAAAAATGAAATTTAAGATGAAACTTGATTCGGGTTTAGCAATATGTGATGATATAAGGCAATGTGATGATCAGTTTATGTTCCATGATGATCAAGGAAGCCAGCCATGTCCTTAAAATACCTTGTAGTGCCTTGAATCTCCAAATCCGAATCTCACTTTTTGCTTGAAATTTTGAACAATGGAACTTACCTTTGGCTGCTGGATTTTCGTCCCCTCTTGTTAGGGTTATGTTTTGTATATATATGAGATTGAATTAGGTCAGAAATATGGATTGGTTGTATGAAAATTTGATCCAAAAAATATTGAAAAAGATCATGTTGTAAAATTCAAATATTTGATCATGAAGACTTGCTATCTTTGGATTAGTCATATGATTTCCTTCTCTTTAAGCTTCAATCACTAATTAAGAATTTCTAGAACCTCAATCTTCACCCAAAAATAGATTTTCACATTTTATATTTATTTAAAATGATTTTTATGAATTAAATCAATAATAAATAAAAATAAAATAATAAAAATGCTGAATTTTGGTCAATTGGGTCGTGCATAATGAGATGAGATGGATTGGATCACAACTTAGCAAGCCCATTTGGAAAGAATTACTTTTAGGCCTCCATTTTCAACATAAACCATCACAAAATTTCCCAACTTTGCAAGGGCACATCTCCCTCAATTTTAAAGGTATGAGGGTGTTCTTGGACTTTTTAGAAAGCTTGAAGAGTCCTCTAAACAACCCCATTGGTTTCAGGTCCATATCATTTACCAATCTCAAGTTGTGCCCTTTTGAAGTTGTTGACTTTTTGTTGACTTTTGAAATGACCTATAATGTCTTAGATCATATCTTTCAAATGAAGCATTTTTGGGCTTAACCTTCAACATCAAAGTTGTAGAGAATTCAATTTACTTCAAAATGAGTTTTGGGTGGAGACTTGGTTATGAAGTATGTGAAAGTTATGGCTGGTCAAAGTTCAGTTGACTTTTACTGAGGAAGCCCTAATTTAGAAACTCCTGATTATTGATGATCTGGAATCTCCTTGATGAATCATGATCAACCCTTGATCAAATGATGAATTTTACTTCATATACTTGATGTTGGCAAAAAATCATGAAGTTTGACTTTGGTTTGACCACAGTTGACCTCAGTTTGACTTTTTAACTGCACTGACTGATTTTGACTTATCTGATCATCTGACTGAGCAAACTTTTGAGAAAAGTCTTGAAACTTGTCATGGGGTTTCTTACACACATATAAGATGTTATGAAACTCATTTGAGGTATTGGAAGTCCATTTAGCCTGATTAAAGTCAAAACCCTAGTTTTGGATGCACTGCTTAGGAGGTGCATTGTCTGAGGGAATTGTCAACTCTTTTAACCAATTGTGAACTTTGTGAACCTTGTGAACCATCATAAAATGTCTTGTGATACTCATGGGAGGTGTTGTGAAGCTTGTGAACCTTGTGAACCTCATGAAGTGGCTTTGTAGACCTCATAAACCTCAGGAAAGCTTTGTAATCATTGTGAAACTTGTGAACCTTGTGAACCTTCAAGAAGTGACTTGTAGACTTCATGAACTTCAAGAAAGGCATTGAAAGCATTGTGGGACTTGTGAACCTTGTGAACCTTCATAAAGTAACTTGTAGACTTCATGAACCTCATGAAAGGTTATGCAAGTGTTGGAGAACTTGTGAACCTTGTGAACCTTTTTAGAACACAAAGTCTTGTATTGTGAGGGCAAATTTTGGGGTGCAACACTAACACGAAACCATCCTCGAATGGACACGCAAAGGTATACCAGCCTCGACTGATAACCAAACACAAAGCTGACCTCAGATAGACTTTACAAAAGAGACAAACTGACCTCGATCAATACGCTCAAAAAGTGGACTACCATCCTCGAATAATAGCCACAAGAAAACAAGACCAACCGCAGAAGGACTTGAAGAAAATAAATGCCATCCTCGAATGACAATCCAAAAGATCCTCGGATCTAACACGAAACCATCCTCGAATGGAGACGTAAAGGTATACCAGCCTCGACTGATAACCAAACACAAAGCTGACCTCAGGCAGAATTTGCAAAAGAGACAAACTGACCTCGATCAATAGCTCAAAAAGTGAACTACTATCCTCGAATAATAGCCACACAACAAGACCAACCGCAGTAGGACTTGAAGAAAAGAAATGCCATCCTCGAATGACAAATCAAAAGATCCTCAGATCTAACACAAAACCATCCTCGAATGGAGACGCAAAGGTATACCAGCCTCGACTGATAACCAAACACAAAGCTGACCTCAGACAGACTTTGCAAAAGAGACAAACTGACCTCGATCAATAAGCTCAAAAAGTGAACTACTATCCTTGAATAATAGCCACAACAACAAGACCAACCTCGGAAGGACTTGAAGAAAAGAAATGCCATCCTCGAATGACAAATAAAAAGATCCTCGGATCTAACATGAAACCATCCTCGAATGGAGACGCAAAGGTATACTGGCCTCGACTGATAACCAAACACAAAGCTGACCTCAGACAAACTTTGCAAAAGAGACAAACTGACCTCGATCAATAAGCTCAAAAAGTGAACTACTATCCTCGAATAATAGCCACACAAAACAACAAACAAGACCAACCGCAGAAGGTCTTGAAGAAAAGAAATGCCATCCTCGAATGACAATCCAAAAGATCCTCGGATCTAACACGAAACCATCCTCGAATGGAGACGTAAAGGTATACCAGCCTCAACTGATAACCAAACATAAAGCTGACCTCAGGCAGACTTTGCAAAAGAGACAAACTGGCCTCGATCAATAAGCTCAAAAAGTGAACTACTATCCTCGAATAATAGCCACACAACAACAAACAAGAGCAACCGCAGAAGGACTTGAAGAAAAGAAATGCCATCCTCGAATGACAATCCAAAAGATCCTCGGATCTAACACGAAACCATCCTCGAATGGAGACGCAAAGGTATACCAGCCTCGACTGATAACCAAACACAAAGCTGACCTCAGACAGACTTTACAAAAGAGACAAACTGACCTCGATCAATAAGCTCAAAAAGTGAACTACTATCCTCGAATAATAGCCACAACAACAAGACCAACCGCAGAAGGACTTGAAGAAAAGAACGCCATCCTCGAATGACAATCTAAAAGATCCTCGGATCTAACACAAAACCATCCTCGAATGGAGACACAAAGGTATACCGGCCGCAGGCGGTAACCAGAAGCAAAGAAAATAGGACAAGATGGAACGGGATCGTTGTACATAAACGAGAGTCCAAGCAAACAGGGCCGTTGTACAAAACGGGAACCTGCGACGCGACTGTTGTACCAAACAAGATGCGGAATGAGTGACAAACATTGAATTGAAAAGACAAGGATGTCTGAAAATAATGTTGGTATCCTCTGTGCGGAGTACTTCAGGTTGAGAAGATATTCGTAATATACCTCAAAACTGTCCCATGCTGGCATGCATAGGTTTGAAATTATGGCGTAATGCTCCATGACGATGGAAATGCTACGCTTTGGAGGATGCAAATGTAATGATGATTATGCGTATGCAAATGCAAAGAGATCTCCTGATAAGGAGACTGCAAGCATCCCAGATGGCTTGACTGGGGAGGAACTGAGGATCACTGCATTGATCTGGTTAATCCTTGTGAGGAGTAGACAACTCTGCGGGGAATGCTGTTGATGATACACGGGCTCTGAACTGCCATTACTGCCAAAAATAAATTGGACTTAGGGATTAGAATGCCAGGACCCTGCTGGAGATGGACTCTTCTTGCTAGGTACGCTACCCGTTGAACTCTGTTGGGGATGACGGATGATGTAAATGATAAAGCTTCCCCGCTGAAGGTAAGAGCTCAAATTGCCACTTGCTGGGGATAAGAAATAAATCCTCTCATGTTGGGAATGAGAGATGATGATATCCTTATGCTCAAGAAGCAACCTTCCATTTGCCGCATTACTGGAGAAGGAATTGTCTAATGAGACTTGCTAAGGAATTCTGATCAATGAAGCCTGCTGATGAAACAACTCTTGAAGTACTGTGCTGACAATGGCTTTGCTTCCAGACTCTGGGTTGATAGATCACCAACTAATCATGATTGAATAATGGTTCTTTGAAATTTTCAACTCGCCTCAGATTAAGGTCCATCGAAAGAAAATGTCTCAAGAGGATTTTACAGAAAACATGACATACGAGATGCCTCAGTGTCTTCAAACTCTTGGAGAGATTCGTCGAATCTCGAAATAACTGCCCCAGACTGCATGGTCTATGAAAGAAATTTGCCTCGCGAAGATTCATGAAAAACCTCATATCACCGTGAAATATTTTTCCCCAGTATTCTGGACTTTGGATAGGTGCTTTGGATTTACCGTATTCGGGAAAAAGTGACTTCTCATGCTCTTGTGGTGGCCTGCTCCAGTACGAGCCTTGAAGTGATCACCTCTGGATGACTGTGCTTTGAAGAAAACACCCAGACCAACTGTTCTTTGAGAGATTGGATCTCGAAGTAATTACCCCAGTTTGGCTAAAATTTGAATGCATGCCTCAGACTAATGGCTCTTTGAGAGATTTGAATCTCGAAGTGATTGGCCCAGTTTGGTTGAATTTTGAAGAGATTGCTCGACGTGATTGCCCCGTATTAGTTGGCTCTTACCACGATTGTTGGGAAAGTCCCCACTCAATGGAGTTTCTTGGAAAAGTACATCTTCATATGTTGGTCCTTCGGAAGTTTCAGACCTCTCAACTTCGGCAAGATTAAGCTTCTGGACTAAGGTTCCATATGTGAATTTTTATGATGTCAAACAGATGTATGCAAGCAGAAAATGTTTATTTTGAGAATGAAAATTCTAATGCAACACACATGTTAATCTTGAAGTTTTAGTGAAAAAGATGTCGCAAACCTTTATGAGCGAATCACTGGTTAAGATACAACATTGGTTTTTGATAAACGAAGCATGCACATGCAACACCAACCCAGATCTTTTAGCACAACTCATAGGAGTCGGGAACGCGGTCTCGTGGTAGTACGCTCTCAAAAATAACCCTGCTTCAGTTAGGACTTTTGAGGGTTGTATCGTGGCCTGGTTCACGGTTATAGAAACAAAAGATATAGGCTCGAAATTTATTTGTGCCCACCCATCTTCGTGATATTCTCCATTCCTATTTTCAGCTAGCTTTCACAAGCGCTCGCCTCTCAAAAAGGGTTTTGTGATGATTGAGGAACCAATGACACTAACGGTTTAAGCACTAATCAAGTTGTTTGGAGTCAGTCACCCCTTCGTCTTTCGTGTTTGTATCACACGACTTTGTTCTTGTTTAAGGATCTTTCTTGTGTAATCCTTTTTGTCTTTTGCTTTTGCATTATTTTTCTTATCCCTAACTTTTGCCTGGACTGATTCTTGTGAACCTTTGATTGTGAAGTCCAGCGGGATGCCCTAATTTTTGCCTAAGTCTCTTGTTTTCAAGTTTCGACTTAGCGGGCTTTCTCATTCATTTTTTTCAATTCTTCTTTTTTTTTTGAACAAATCGTGTGACACTGTTTGTCTTGATTGCTTTGCAGGGGTCGTGACTGTCTCACTTCTTGGTTGATGTGGTTTCCGATCTCTGGACCTCTTGCTTGGGATAACCATTGTGGTTTCTAGTCATTGGACCTCCTGATTTGGTACAACGAAAGGTAATGGATCCTCAGATTTGTACTCCTTTTCGAAATTTGAATGCTCGGTCAAACTAGCTGACGCCTATCCTGCCCCTGGGTTAAATGCAAGGTTTTTTTTTTTCATGCGAAAAGAAACTCCTACTTCAAGGCTCAAATGGGTTGGAGAGGGTCTATCTCCCTTATATCTCCGGTGTTTAGGATTTGAAATAATGCCTGTACATCGTCAATAGGGTCTTTCTCAAAAGCGAACAATTAGAGTTTTTGCATTTTCATTTTGTCATCCTCCCTCATTGAGTTTAAGCACAACAGTTGGTATTGCAATGCGCATACACAAAAATCATGAGTGAATACGAATGGATTACTTCAAGAAAAACATGTGCATTTTATTATGGTTAACATTCAAAAATAAATGAGTTTCATGCATGCATACAAATGTTTAAACAAACAATATAAACTATAAATGGAAATGCAGTAAAGAAGCTGAACATTGCCGTCATTGAGGTGACTTGACTCCGTCTGGACTTATCGCTTCTGAAGATGCCTTTGCAAATTGGGAGACCCAATAGATGAGGAGATTTCAATATGTGAGCAGACTTTCTGGCATGATGACCTTTGAGTCGATCAAATTCGGGACCTTGTCTTCACCTTTGCCTCTGAAAGACTTGCAATCTTCAATGAAAAGGTCAGGTGCCCCAGAATGGTAATCATACTTGGCATTGAAAACCCAAAGGAAGCTTTGTCGGAGATGATCCTGATGCAATTAGCTCAACCACTCCGAATTTGCGTAAATGAGGAAACTTGTGGCACATACGACATCAAACTTCTTCTCAAGTTGTTTTGGCCTTTACCCGTATTCTCTGCCCCTAGGATTCTCCTGGGAAGCTCAGGTTGGATGCTGACAAACGACATCCGGAGGGAAGAGTTCGATAAAGTTAATAGATAAGGTTGCTCGGAAAGATCTTGCATGATCTCCTGCCTACGTATCTCCATTGACCAATGGAGAATCAGAGCAGCGTAGTTCCCCTCAATAGGGATGAAAATAGCTTCGTTCAGAATTTCCAAAACCAAGCTCATCTGAGTCTTCATCTGGTTGACTTCCTGTTTCAGCAGTTCCTGGTTCTGAAATAAAGCTTGTACCTATGCCTTGAATTACCCCAGCGGGGTCTTCATTCGGTTATCTCCGCCCAGAATTGCTTCAAATATATACCTCGATGACCGTGATTCAAGTTGTCCATTTTGATGAGAAATCAAGTCAGGAAAGGAATTTGTCTCTGAACACCTGTCAAGAATGCAAGGATGTATGCAAATGCCATGTTCAGTTATTTCTGAGGAATTTATCTTCTTTGATTCAAGTTTTAACACAGAAAAAGTCTAATGGCATGATTCAGATATGTGATCCTCGGAAATAATTGAACATGTGTGCTGGAATGCTATGATGTCATGTATGCAGCAGGCATGTGATCAATAGTCTGATGTTGGTGCCGGTGTTGAGCAATGAGTCAAGTGTCTGAATAGAACCATAATAGTAACACCATCTCTGTATAGAACCCCATAACTGAGAACCCAATAACTGTAGAACTGGATCACATAATAGAATAGTCACTGATGGTGTTGAAGTTGAACAACGAGCCAAGTGTCTGTGGAGAGTCATAATAACAGTCACAATATCAGGGTCACAATGGCAATCACAGTAACAATATCTCTGAATAGAAATCCCGGATCTCAGAATCAAAGAACCATATAGCGCCAGATAATATCATAAAACAACACTGGCAAAGCGGGTATGTTGAAGTTTAGGGTTCCTGCAAACCTGTAAACCCCTCCCAATCTCCCGGGTGTGCTACTCGGGTCAACATCACGGACTCTCAAAGCCGAACAGCAATAATACGTTCACTATTTCCGAGAAATGGCTCATGACCAAATCAGGGAATCGGTTTGGCATTATGTATTGCTCAGGGAGGCCTCAGTTGAGTCCAAGGAAACAAGCATCCCTCATAAGTCCCCAGCTTCAAGCACTGAATCGAGAAACAATAGTACATTCATCCCAAAGGGTACAATACTACCGTCATACAAACAATTTGCCTTGACTGGATTCCTATGAGAGAACCAGGCCATCCTATGCGAGTTCCCAGTGGGCCCTCGGATGCGAGTGGGTTTGCCAACAAATGTGGTCTGCCACTGTCATCACTGGAGAGGGATGTTTCCATAAAGGTTCTTAATGATCGGTCCCCTAACTGCACATAACTATCAAGGTAGCGTATTAACCCAGAAAGATTCTGGTATCAATACATTCCCGAGAAGGTCGCAAGTCAAGGTGTGGAACTCACTACTACCAACATAGCAAGATGCCATGAAGCCAAAGTGGAACCACTCTAAGTCCTAGGGTGCACTCGAGCCCCCGTTACGAGCTCATCTCACAGTAACTCCCATCCCACAAAAAAAATGAAAACCAGCACAGCCAGATAGTCCAGTATAATATGATGCATGGAAAATAAATACTGAAAGCGGTAAATAAATGCGATAAAGTAAAGCTGTAAAGTAAAAACTGTAAATGAAAACAGTAAAGCTAAACTAAAACACACAGCAGAAAACAGATAAACACCCAAAGAAACAAAACCAAACAGACGCTAGGATTGACTCTACAAGGGAAACCAGAAGAATCAGGTTAGTCCCCAGCAGAGTCGCCAGCTGTCGCTCCCGGGATTTTCATCCTAGTACAAACGCGAAAGTGGCGCGGAAAAGGTAGAGTCGCCAGCCAGACATTTTTATCCCGAATGAATGGGAAAGGTAATGTTGCACAAACCTGAGGAAGAAGGAAAGGACAAGGTCCTGCGAACCAAAGATCTGAGTTCGGGAGTCAGTTACGACCTGGGAAGGTATTAGCACCCCAGATCGTCCGCCGTACCCGACGGGATCCACGCTTGCTAGTTTTGTTTCAAAGGGTGAGAAAATACAAGTGCTGCTGAATAAAACTGCTAACTGGAACTGGAATGAAATGAGAAAAGAAGCTGAACAAGAGGATGGAAAGGAAGAATGGGGAAAATGTAGGAAAATAAAGAATGTGCTCAAACGGGCCCTACCCCGCTGCCTACGTACCTCATCGGGATAATAAGGATCAGAGTCGATGTAGTTCGCCTAACTAAGGCGGGAACTAATTGTTTGTGTTTTTTATGCTGGAACTGCGTATGTCTATGCTCAGGTGTTGCATGCTCATCTGGTACGAGTGCATTTACTGTCTTGCATGCGAGACAAGTCGCCGCGAGTTCGCGTTGTGAGTGAATGAGATGAGAAAAGAAGTTCCCGCAGGATAGTCTCTTATTGTTTGTTTTTTGGTCTTTTACGAGAAATTGTTTTGAATTTATTTGTTTTATGAAACAATCCCTTGATGAGACTTGTACATCATGATAGACAAGCTTACACCATTCCAAGATGGAATGAATGCAAGTGCTTCATGGAATAAGGCTATACACAAAGGATCCTTTCATTTATTTGTTAAGTGTTTTTTTGGATTTTTGTTTGAAGATGAGAAAGAATGACTCAAATTGGAAAAGGGAAAATCTAATGGGGAACTAAGACACACCCTAATTTCATTTGTTTATTTACAAGATAGGTCCTATGGTTAATGAGGTTTTCTATTCCTAATGAGAAAAAAGAAAAGAATAAAAGAGAACTTAGAAACCAACTTACTTCCTAAGGAAGGTAAGTTGTTTCTAAAGAAAGGGAAAACCTATAAGCAAGCACCAAGTGCTAAGGAAAACACATTTAGAATGCAAAAGAGATAGGAATGAAGTGAGGCTTACCTCAATCTTCCCCCCTACAAAACAAAAGTTAGCATGACAATGCATATTGAAAGTAAAATCAAAGCATAAAAGCGATTAAGTACCATAAACGTCCTAGAATGGAACTAGGATTCAAAATAAGACCTAAGTCTAAAGGTGAAGGTACCTAAAGGTTACATGACTTCTAAAGTCAGTATCTACATGCTATAAGTCCCTAAGTATGCTAGGATACCTCACAAGATCAAACTATGTCAAACTATGTACAAAAAGTTCACATAAATTCACCTAAATGCAAATTAGGGTTTATGGATGAAGTATGAATGAGTATGGCTTACAAGTATGAATTAGTACATGAAATAAACATCAAAGTCAGTAGTGAATGCTTGCGAATATGGATGAATGAATATACAATCATGGATGCAATGGATTAGGCATATGGGGCAAGGAGAAGAAGATATGAGAAGAAACGAACAAAAATCGCATAAGATCGCACATGATGAAAGTTAAGGAAGAATGGCATGGGAATATGCATGAAATGATTATGGGTCAGTAGCATACAAGGTATGAGATGAAATTAAAATGCATGAATAGGCATTAATGATTTCCACATAATTCAAGTTATTATTTAGAGGAGAAAAGAAACTAGTTTAGGTTAAAGTTAGTCCGCATAAGTATGCACTTTAAAGCACCAAAACAAACCCAAATGAGTATGGTTCAAAAAATGACCTATGACTGGAATTAAAGACATACAAATGACCTATAATCAACTCCTAAAAGCTACCAAAAATCCCCTCAAGAAAATGGTATGAATGCCTTCTTAACATTTAGGTTATGCGACACATAAACACATGAATCAACCTAGGATCTAGGTGACATGGAAAAATAGCAAAAAGCCTTTAAAAATTATGAAATTAAATCACTGGAATGATATAGTCATTATATCACATGGTCTAAAATTATTCCACAAAATTATGCACCAAAGTGCCAAAACAATTCCTTGACTAGCAAGGTAACAAATCGTGATCATCGAAAAACAACTCCACAAAGTGGATCAAAAAGGGCATCTAAAATTATGAAAAAAAATGCCTAAGGAGCATCAAAATGTCACAAATTACAGTGATTAATCACACACAAAAAATAGGTTTTACACCTATGGGGAAAAATCGATTTCGGTCCCTTATGCCAAAACACTCCCTTTTGGGACAGCTCATGATCTAAAATCTAAATTAATTATTAAAACCACCCAAATATGGAAACAAAAAATATGACAAATTAATTAAGAGGATGAGGATCACTCATAAATTTTTCCAGAATTTTATCCCATCTAAAACTATTTTTAATAATTGCGACGAAACAGGCAATAAAGTGGATTTTAAGGGGAAGTGAAAGGAATCGATCCTAATGGTTCGTAACCTAATCCCTAAGCTCCGAAATCGATACATATCATCAAAAATCACAAATAAATCCAGTGCCTCGGGTGGGAGGGCTCAATATGCACCTTAAGCTATATGATCCTAAGCCGCATACAACTAAAATGATGCTTAAAAGTCGAAAAAGCTCGAGATTACTTACTTGATCGAAGTACCGATTCTTCACATAAAAGAAATCCGAAAAAATCCCCAAGCAAGGTCTTGTAATCCCCATAAGCAAAATAAATGCTTATCTTCCATAATCATTTTGTGAAGCTCCGCCATTATTGAAATCGATCCAATATCGATCAAAACAAAATCCATGAATCCTTTAATCCAAAATTGATTCTAAACCATAATTAAAATTATGAAAATATCTAATTAAAAAAATTATTAAGAAACAAATTAAGATCCTAATCCACAAAAATGATTTAAGAATAAAATTAATTGATAATTTTGTTACCAACAAAATAGAAATCATTAGGAATTTCTAAAAATAAGAAAATAGGAAGAAAAGGGGTGTAAGAGAAATCCTGGGTTTGTGAATAAGAAAAAGCTTGGCCCAAAGCCCCATAACTAGTAAACAATCCACAGAAGGGGTGTCCTTAGCGAAACGAAGGGTCTGAATAACATAATCATGGGCTGAAGGCCCAATTCATAAGCAAATCCGCAGGGAGGGGTTCGTGAGTAATTGAAGGGTGCTGATAACATTTCCACGGAAGTCTGAGGCCCAACCCAACCTATCTTTGTTAGATTTCGCAGGGGAGGTGAGAAAATGACGTGGAGGTGTGGAAAGAACTTTCACGGACTAAGAAACAAAGCCCGGTCCAATTCCCTTATGAAATTAACCCTAAAAATCTCACAAAATGAGAAAGATAATTCAACCCTCTCCAATTCACATTCAGCGGCGCCTCCCTTCGTCTCTTCCGACGACACGCCGGTCGAATCTTCCACCACGCCTTCACTCTCATCGCCACCATATCTCTCTCGTCCTCATGCTATGACTTCCGCCGCAATTTCGTTCTCAACGCCGCCATGTCTCTCTTGACCCCACAGCATGACTTCTGTCGCACCTCCGCTCACTCCTTATCACCTTTTCGTCGTCGTTGTTCTCTTTATTTCCGATTCATCATAATTTTCGAACCTAAATGGAGCGGATTACACAGGAACACCACAATTGACGCCATAGCAAGCATCAAGGTCACATATTAACTTATTACAAATGCAAGAGTCTGGTTGGAATAATCGTTGCATCACAAAATCAAGATCCGCGAAGAGATTACCGTGTTCGCAATAATGACGATGACGAAGGTTCGTCGAAGGTACGGCTTGCAATTGGTTACTTTCACGTCGTATTCTTCATCTCACATTCTCATTCTGAATTGCGTCACAATTTATTATTGAATCGTTGAAGGTGTTCTTGATGATAATCCCTAACTTGTCATGGCTGAACTGATGCAGATTGTGGATCGATAATTGTTGAAGTTGTTACGGTGTGAGATTGAAAAGCATTGAAAGTAAATGCTGGTGATGCGCTAATGTTGAGGATGACGAAGATGACGAGAATTGATGAAGAATGATGTAGGATTGATGAAGTTCGAGAGCAATGATGGTTTGGTGAAGGTGCAGAAAATTGAAGGATGATGGATGATGAAGATCGATGAAGGTCTTTGCAGTTGCTGATGGCGTTCGCAAAAGGATGGTTGAAGTGACGATGAAGTAGAACAAGTTGATGCGGAAACGATTTACGGGGAGAAGAATGATGTCGCGGTGTTGATGATGATGCAGCGTTTCGAGGTAATAACGTCGACACTGATTTCTCCTACCTATAAATTTTGAAATAGCTCTCTTCTTCTTGAATTTCTCGCGATTCTGAGTTCTGAATTGGTAGCATTTTGTTATGAATCTGAGTCTGTTATCGATGTTGTTGCGTTTTTCTTCTTCTGAACTGATTTTACGAATTTGTATTGTCGTTGTTGATTGATGAAGCAAATCCGAAATCTTGTTGAACTCTTGCAGAGTTCTTGTTGTGTTGATTCTTGATTTTCAGAATTGAAGATGATGATTATGGAGTCTGTTGAATCTTTGTTGCAGGACTGAAGATTGATGATGCAGATTGGAGAGAGACGTTGGTGAAGATGATGCAAGGTTCTTGGTGGCTGAATCCGCAGAAGTTTGAGAGAGATTTTTTGCGGGTTGAAGAAGAGGGATTGAGAGGCTTTGATGGAAGAGTCTTCAATTGTGTTTTTTGAGAGCTTTTGATGATGGTGACGAAGGTTTGAAGATGTAGGTTTTTGAGAGATTTGTGAGAGAGGCCAAAGCTGGATGAAGCCCCCCTGTTATATATGTTTTCCTTTCCTTCTCAGTTTCTTTTTATTTTTTTTAGAGTCACTTGGAGACCTTTTTTTTTCTTATATTCTGTAACTCTTTCAGTTATATAACTGATTTTGTAAAATTCAGTTATCAGTTATGTGAAACCCCACTTTTCCTAACTGAATTCTGCCATTTCCATTGATTTTTGTAACCTGTGTTTCTTTCTTGTTTCTCCTATCTTTGCTGTTTTTTTTTTAATATTCTTTAATGGATTTCATGTAAGGAAAGAATAACTCCTAAATGAATAAGAATTGATGGTAAAAATTGGACTTGTGAAAAAAAAATAGTTAGTTAAGTGTGATATTGGTAATGGGCTTATAAGCTTTGGGCTAGACAAAACACTATTTTTATTTGTGAGAAGGATTAAAAGGTGAATACATGTTTGGATTAATGGGTTAACAAAAATGGATAAGACGAAATGAAGTTACGTACGGACCATAGTAAACGGTTAATGGATTGACAACCATGGATAATGAAATACGAATTCTAGAGAATCAATGCCTTAGTAGACTTAATCCACATCTCGTTTCCAAACCAAATCAATCTTGCACTCTTCATGAGCCTTCTAACTTTAGTTAAGAAAAGTCGATTAACCCGCACCATAAGTGACAAACAATCATAAGCTGAGAGAAACGCAATTCTCTAACAACAATGAAACCTTTAATGACATTATCCATAAACCGACCATGAATAAAACCCTAAATCCCTCTTGAGATGCCTCCGGATAAAAAATGAATTTATAAAAGAGAAGAAAGATCAATGTAGCCTTGAGGAGAAACCATAGTGCCATCAACCTTTGTTAAAGAACTTTTGCCCAGCTTGACCCCATTGAAGTGAGAAAACCTGACATTCCTCCCCTTGAGAAAATTTGAAAACCTGGCCTTGATACTTGATTATTTTCAGATAGTGAATACCCGAAAGTTCCATGAAGAATAAGAAAGCTACGACCCCATGCCTTATGAATCCACGAAATGCACGATTACAATGATATGATCTAATGAGAAATGTAGATGAAATGTGAAGCGATAAGCCAGCTAGGGCAAAAAGAATGAGGGCAAATTTTAAAGGAGACATTCTCAAGATCTTGGACTCAAATTGAACTGCTCACCTCTTCTTGAAGGATACCCTTCAGAAGTTCGACCTCTCAACCCTTGCACCAGCAATATCTAACTTCCTCTTGGAGTCAGCCTTAATGGTGAACCAACTAACTAAAGACCTTGAGAAGCTCCCTCAAATTCAAAATACCATTGAGAAAACCTATGGACTTAAGGCTTCAGATTGGTCGAAGGAAGTTGAGTCTAGTTCTATTATGGAGAAGCTGGAGAAAGCTAAGGCTGATAGACGCATAAAACTGGCTTCCCTCAGAGAGGACATTGTTACTTGGAAACAACAAATCAAAGCGTTGCAAACCAAGATTTCCAATGCTGAAAAGCGAAGCAACGACTTAAAGATGTCGATCGATACTAAGCTGGATATAAAGTTGGGGCGCACCATGGGGCATGTTGATGATGCTCGACGTCTAGAGAAAGAGCTTGCATTATCTAGGCTAGAAAAGGGGTTGATTGAAAAGCGTCACCAAACTCAGAAGGCCACTTTCATCAATCTGAAGGTGAATCCTCTTTTTTAGTTAGTTGCCTTTTCATTTCTTTCACTTTAAGTACAATTTCTCATAGCCCTTATGTGGCCCTTATGTAATAATGTCAATGTGTAACACGGTGGGAGAACTGACTTTAGTTATGTTGCGGATAGCAAGAGTCGCCACCGACTTTTATTTTATCCAAAGGAAAGGCATAAAAGAACAGGAAAGACCTTTAAGAGATATTTTTGGGTCCGGGGGGTAGGTTATGTAAAGGGAAGGTGTTAGCACCCTTTACATCCATGGTTATCCATGGGCTCTTAGTTACTTAGCTCACTTTTGAATTGTTTTTTGAAAGTGTAGTGTGTGAATAGAAAAAATTTTCATAATAGTTAATAATGATCCATGTACGGATGCGTAAAAACTTGTTTTTGAAAATTTGTTTGAAATTGTGGAAAGTTTGAAAAGTTTTGAATGAAGTGAGTAAGTACATAAGAGGAACCTACCCTAAAGTTTAAGTCTTTCTTGTTCTTTATCCTTTAATTGGTAAGACTATCCCTACTATTAAGGAGTAGGTAGTCATTACCTTGGATGTAAGGGACATGTGAGGGACATCTGGTTATGAAGGCAACTGTGGGGTGTATTAAGCATATAGGAGGGACTATCATCATTTATTCGGAAAGGGACTTGATCTTTAAAGGCAACTGTAACACCCCAAATTTGCCCTCTTCTTGTTTAGCATCGTTATCATATCATAATCATCACGAGCATACCATATCCTTATCATTTTGCATAGAAAAATGAAGCATAACACTCACATGTTCTAGCATAAGGCATATGATCGGTCATCTGGGAAAATCTGAATCTGCAAGTCAAAATCAAGAGCATGGTGATCTGGCAAGAATCTCACAGGATCATTTTGCACAAGCCTGGTATCATGTTCAGAGCCCTAGAAAGAGAAGATGGATCAAAATTTGCTTGAAACGGTTGGTGCAGGTCTATTTTTGAAGGTTCCCACCAAAGGGAGGGAAATTCAAATTTTCCATGCGTTAACCGGTTAACGCATATGGTTAACCGGTTAACAGCTGCGAAATTTGAATTTCCAGCAGCAATTTCAGCATGTGAGTTTTGGTTCCATTTTCCAATTTTCTGATTTTTATTCATTTGAATTAATTTGAATTTGGGAGAAGGATCTAGAGCATTTATCCAAGCCTAATCCCATTGCTACATCCTAATCACACTACCCAAACCATAATTTTGGATCCCAAACCAAAATTTTGGGCCCCAAACCTAAACCATATTTATTCCATTTCCTTCCAAACCAAAGGCTCTCACTCATTTTTCACTCTCATTTCTGAATTTTCATTCCTCTCACTCACAATTCTCTCACTTTTCTCTCCCAATTTTCCAAATCACTCAAAGTTCCTCTTTGAAAATCACACAACCTTGCCTTGAGGTGTGTAGATCTTGGAACTAAACCTCCTTTCATAGCTTCTTTGCATCTCTTTGCTGGTTTTATTGGAGATTCAGATCTGGTTTGAGATCTAGAAGTGCTTTTGGATCCAAAATTCTGCATCAAGAGCTTGTTCTTGCATTTATTTTGCATGGAGTGTGGAGCTTAGCATCGGATCTTCAAAGTTTTGCGCGAGATCTACTGTTTTCAGCTCAATCAACAATTACCAAAGCATACCTCAGCTTTGTAGGTTGGTTAATTTCAGATCTAGCTCTGTTTTTAGCTTATTTGCATGCTTGTGCTTTAGATCCACCATGTGTTTGTGTATTTGATTGTGTTGCATGAATTGATTGTTTGATTTGTATCCGGATCCGAATGTTATTTGTTCATGAGCTTAATGATATGGATTAATGTGAATTGATCTAATTTTCCATGTGTAATTGATTGCTGGTCTGGTGCAAGCTTATTTGGATAAGCTGTTTTGAGTTGCTGTTTTCTGCAGGATTTGTTGCTGTTTTATCAGTGTTAACCGGTTAACGTATATGGTTAACCGGTTAACGCACCTGTTTTGCGCGTATTTTGTGCAGGTTTGAGCTGGTTAACCGGTTAACGCATTTGGTTAACCGGTTAACACTGAAGCAGAATGGTTTTTTAGTGTTGTTTTGAGCTTGTTTGATCCCTTTGCTTGTTCTAATTGCCTTGGATCATTGCATGATCATTAAGCATGATATTTTAGGGTGTTTTGCTTGCTGGTTGATGTATGCTTTCATGTTTTCGACGCGTAAGTCGTGTACTTGCAATGTTTGGCATGATGTTTGATTCTTGTTCACAAGAACCTTTGAGCATGACTAATTCCATGATTGTGTTGGTCAATTTGCTGGATTTTTGCTAACATTTCAGGGGCTCATGGTAAGAGAAGTGTGGATGTTTATCCACATTTCAACTTTTCATCTTTCCTCTTTTGCTTTGTTTTTTCTTTGTGGTTTTTGATGTGCTTTGTGCCATCATGTGGTTCTCTTTCCCCTTTCTAGTTTCCTCTTCTCTTTTTCTATCTTCTTCCTTCTTCATTAGGGTAGAAACCTCACTAACTCTTAGGACTTCCATGCATGTGAATACTTAGGATTATTTTAGTCCCCCTTTAGAATTTTTCCTTTGAGATCTTTTGGTTCTTCTTCTCTTCTCATCTCATAACTCTTAAAAAGAAAACACTTTAATAAATGTGAAGTGATGCATTGATCCATAGCCTTATTCCATGAGGTATGCTTGTAGTCTTCCCATCTTGGGATAGTACATGTTTACCTTGTGATGCACAAGTCTGATCAAGGTATCTTCTTCATAAAGAAAAGCTAAAAAACACTTCTTCATGTGAATAATCAAAACACCTAATAAGTAAACAAGTTAGTGAGCCTAAGCCCTAATCTTTGGGTTCAAGTTTTGGGGATCTTCTCCTTACTTGAGTGTGCTTGTTCTATTATTCCATCTTGGAATGTAGTGACAAGTGCACATTCCATTGGTGAGAGTTTGAGTTCACTTCCTTGTGACACACTCATAAAAGCTTCTAAAAAAACAAAAAACAACAATAAGCGTCTTTCCTTCGGGAATTCTTTTCTCATCTCCTTCGCTCCGTACGCGAACTTGCTCCTACTTGTCATTTTGCAAGACGGTTACGCACTCGTCGTCCGAGTCTGCAACACCTGAGCAATGGCATAGGCAGTTCAAGCCTTAATTCACAAGCAATTTCCTTTTAGTACCCCTAGTTAGGGGAACTACGGCGTCTCTGATCCTTATTATCCCGATGAGGTACGTAGGCAGCGGGGTAGGGCCCGTTCGAGCACAATCTTTATTTTCCCTACATTTTTCCTTTTCTTTTCTTATTCATTTCCTTTCTCATTTTTCTTTTCCAGTTTCTTTTCATATTCTTTTCTTTGCTGCATTTTTCATACCCTCACCCTTTGAAGCAGTATTCTTTGCAAGCGTGGATCCCGTCGGGTACGGCGGACGATCTGGGTGCTAATACCTTCCCAGGTCGTAACCGACTCCCGAACTCAGTCTCTTTGGTTCGCGGGACCTGTGTCCTTCCTCTTTCTTTCTTCTGGTTTGTGCAGCATTACCATTCCCTTTCTTCGGGATAAAAATGCCTGGCTGGCGACTCTACCTTTTTCCGCGCCACTTTCGCGTTTGTACCAGGATGGAAATCCCGGGAGCGACAGCTTGGCGACTCTGCTGGGGAGGTACTCCAGAATCTCTGGTTCCCCTGTGAGTCTCTCCTAGCGCTTGTGTGTTGTTGTTTCATTGGGTGATGTTTGTTTGATGTGGCTTGTTGTATTATATTGCTGTTTGTTTATTGTTTTATTTACAGCTTTATTTACAGCTTTATTTACAGTTTTCAGTATTTATTTTCTGCATCATATATCATACTGGACTGTCTGGACTGGTTTCCTTTGGTGGGATGGGAGTTACTGGTTCTTGAGAGATATGAGCCAAGTACCCGGCTCGAGTGCACCATAGGACTTAGAGTGGTTCCACTTTGGCCTCATGAGATCTTGTCATGAGGGTAGTAGTGAGTTCCACACCCAGGTTGCGATTGTCTTGGAAATGTCTTGATTTGGGGATCTTCCTCTCTCATTACATAACCCTGACAGTTATGTGCAGCTGGGGACCGATCATTGAGAACCTTTGTGGAAACAACCTTCTCCAGTGGTGACAGTGGCAGACCACATTTTGTGGCAAACCCATTCGCACCCGAGGGTCCACTGGGAACTCGCATAGGATGGCCTGGTTCTCTTATAAGAACTCAGTTAAAGCATCTGGTCATATGACATTAGTACTGTATCCTACGGGCTGAATGTACTATTGTTTCTTGATTTCAGCGCTTGAAGCTAGGGACTTATAAGGGATGCTTGTTTTTCCCGGACTCAGCTGAGGCCTCCCTGCATAGTACATAATGCCTAACCGATTCCCTGATTTGGTCATGAGCCATTTCTCGGAGATGGTGACAGTATTATTGCTATGTGGCTTTGAGAGTCCGTGATGTCTGACCCGGAGCCTTTTACCCGTGAGATTGGGGGGTGTGTACAGGTGTGCAGGAACCCATGACCTCAACATACACTCATTTGTTCAGTTATGATCCTTGGTCCTGTGATTATGATCTGTGGTTCTATTGACTCTATGGTTCCGAAGTTATGGTCTTGGAATTCTGGATTTCTTGATACTGTGGGTCTGAGATCTTCTATCAGAGGGTTGTGATTACCAGAGGGGGTGACTCAGTGAACTGTTGAGTTTGCCAGTTGTTCCGAGGGGCCCTTGTCAGTGTGCCAGTTCAGATGGTCCCCGTTGGTCATATGCTTGCATTGCATTACATTTGCATCATTCTCTGCATTAACTGTTTATGTTTCCCATTTTTTCAGGTCATTACTCACATCTGTTCCCGGTTCTGGTATTCTTATCTCCATGGCAGAAATTAAAAGCGATCCGAGAAAAAAGAATGTGCATTACACCTTTCTTCAGCCGGAAGTCAAAAGTGTTCAGAGGTTAGCAGGTCTGATGAATGATCAAGTCTTAGGAAATTTCAAGAAAAGATATGGCCAGATACTGAAGTTTGTGGACAAGCCCACTACAGACCAAAAGGACAGCTTGCATACCTTGTTGCAATTTTATGATCCCCTGCTGCGTTGTTTTATTCTTCCAGGTTACATCTTAGCTCCGACATTGGAAGAGATCTCCAGCATGCTGAGTATCCCGATCAGAGAGACATTGCCGTTCTACGGGTCAGAGGTTGTGCTCAGAGATGAAGACATAGCCAAGGTTTGTAGGTTGCCAGTTGCTTCAGTCAGAAAGGCTTTGCAAGAGAGTAAAGGCAGAGGTCTACCATGGAGTGTGCTTATCCCAGAAGCTGAGAAGTATGCTACAGAAGCTAAGTGGAATGACTTTGGAGCTTTGCTCGCATTGATGGTATATGGGTCTAGCTTGTTTCCCGGAGAGAAAGAGTTTGTCAGCTTAGAAGTGATCTCAATCTTTGCAAAAGGCAATCCTGTGCCTACTTTATTGGGTGACTTTTATTTTAGTGTCCATTACAGAAACGAGAAAGGTAGAGGTGGTCCAGTGGTCTGCTGTGCTCCTTTGTTTGCTGAATGGTTCGCTAGACAGTTGCCTAAATCAGGTGCCTTCAAGGATATACGAGACGAATGGAGATGGTCCAGAAGACTGATGGGATTGACTGAAGAAGACATTGCTTGGGGTTATGACAGGGATTTGCTAGGAAAAGAGGTGATGGTTAGCTGCGGAAGGTTTGCCGGAGTACCTTTGCTGGGAAGGAAAGGTGTCATCAGTTACTACCCGACATTAGCCAGAAGGCAGTTCGGCTACCCTTTGAAGGATCCTCCTCAGTTGGAAATGTTTGCTGAATCTTTGTATTTTCCTGTTGATGGAAACAGAGAGCTAGTCCAACAAGCAGTTCAATCCTGGGATCACAGGAAAAGGAAAGGGAAGAAGGACTTCGGCCGAGTTGATCCCAAAGCATATCCACCATACGTTGAATGGTTGCAAAGGCATATCGAGTCAGTTCTCATGCCTTTTTCAGTCGAAGCTCCACTTTATCCTCGAGAGGTACCAGGTCCGAGCAGTACGGTTTCCTTGGAGGAGTACAAGAAGCTAGAAGCTCAGCTGCATGCGGTCAGAGTAGAGAATGTTGAGATGGTAAGCTTATACCACCAGGCCAATGGAGCCAAGAAGGAAGCTGAAGACAAGCTGCAGAAGCTCCAAGCCTCTTTGGAAAACAAAGAGAAGGATTTTGCTGGAAGAGAAGCCCATTTCCACCAATTGGGTATGATGGAAGCGCGAAGAGAAGCCAAGCACAAGGAGACTTTAAAGACTCTCAGGAGTGCTCGACAGTCCATTGTTTGGCTGAAAGGCCAAAGGGAGGAAGAGCAAAAGAAATTCAAAGAGAAGGAAGAGTTTTTTGAAGTTCAGATGGCTTTTAAGAAGGAGGAAGTGGAGCAAGCCCACGCCATCCGGAGGGAGAGGACCCAACAGCTAGTCCAAAGCCAATTAGCTCTGGAGGAAGCCAGGAAAGAGATTGAAGAGCTCAAGCTGAGAGCAGGCGTCAAGAAGAGCAGGGCAGAGGTGGCAGAGCCGGAGTCTTTAGTTTAGTTTATTTTTCAGACTACCTACAGGCTTGTTGTAGGAGTCTTGCTTTTATTTCTTTTGTCTTTATATACTGATTTGTAACCCTTCGGGGAATATTCTTGGATGTACGCTGACTTTTAGCCTATAGTGGTTTGTCCATATTCAGTATTAATGTGCAAGTTATCGTTTTGAATGTGCAAGACTCGTTTGTCTGGATACTACTAACGTCTGAACACTTATCAAAGAGAAAGTTTGAAAGCTAAACACTGAAAGTGATTGCCGAGATAGATACCAGAACTGGGGCATGCCAAATGCTTAAAATTGGGAACATGAACAGTTACATTGCATTGCATATAACCTGTTTGTCTGTTTTGCAGGTGTTGCATCAATTACTAACGTATTTTGTGTTTCAGGCACTATAGCTCCTCGAAAAGTTCGAGAACAACCGGCAGTGCACAGATACCCAACCAAGGTTAACAGAGAGCGGGCCATGGATCAAATGCAGGCAGATTTGGCAGACTTAAGGCAGAGAATGGATAACTTCATGACGTTAATGACCAGCATGGGGCAGAATCAAGAACGGCTGCGAGAGTTGGTTGAAAATCAGAACCGGAATGCTGCTGCTGCTGCTAATGCTGGTAATCATGCTGGTGCAGGCGCACATCAAGGGGGAATTCCTGCCACACAACCAGGGGCGACCGTAGTCAATGACGGGATGCATAACATTCATGTGGATCACCAGGAGGACCAGTTCACTTTACTTGATGAGACCGAGGGTCAAGGGGTCGAAATGAATAAGAGGTTCGAAGAGATGGCCGAGCAAATCAAGGCTATTCAGTCCCAGAGTTCTTTGGGATTCGATATAACAGACTTGGGTTTGGTTCCGGGAGTCAGAATCCCGTACAAATTCAAGGTTCCTACTTTTGAGAAGTATAACGGCACTGCTTGCCCAAAAACTCATCTGCAATCATATGTGGGGAGAATTGCCGCGCATACAGACGATGAAAAGCTATGGATGTATTACTTTCAGGACAGCTTGGTGGGAGCTTCCCTTGAGTGGTACATGAAGCTCAGCAGGGTCAATGTTAAGAGCTGGAAAGATCTTGCTGAAGCCTTTGTGAGGCAGTACCAGTATAACATGGACATGGCTCCGAATCGCACCCAGTTGCAACATATGGCTCAGACAGCAAAAGAAGGTTTTAAAGAATACGCCCAGAGGTGGCGTCAGCTAGCTGCTAGGGTGCAGCCACCCTTGTTAGAGAATGAGATGGCCGATATGTTTATGGGTACCCTCCAGGGGGTATTTCTTGAGAGATTGGCATCAAGTTCTGCTACAAAGTTCAACGATATTGTCATTGCGGGAGAAAGGGTCGAAACACTGTTGAAAATGGGGAAGATACAAGACCCCGGTGCTAGTAGTTCAAATGGAGCGAGGAAAGCTTTTAGCGGACCTCCAAGAAGGCGAGAAGGAGAGACCAATGCTGTATTCGGCCGAAGCCAGGGCCGTGGTTACAGAAGACCTTATGGACATGTGGCTGCTGTCACTATTCCTGCAGCTCCCGTACAACAGATGCCACCTCCACCACAACAACAACAACAACCTAGAGCCAACTACCAGCAAAGGCCTTATCAGCCAAGGCAGGCTCGTCCTGCTAACAGGGTGATTGAAGCTATTCCGATGACATATGCTGCCTTGTTGCCGAGACTACTAGATTTGAACCTTATTCAATTGAGGGCTTTGGCACCACCACCTCCTGGAGAGCTTCTAGCTGGTTATGATGTCAACGCGCGATGCGCTTTTCATTCAGGGGCACCCGGGCACTCAACCGAGAAGTGCAGGGCGCTACATCACAAAGTTCAAGATCTCGTGGATTCAAAGGCAATCAACTTTGCGCCACCACCGAATATCAACTCGAACCCTATACCTAATCATGGAGGGGCAAGAGTTAATGTTGTTGAGCGTGATGACAAGTTGAGTTTGGTGCTGAGTATTGATGAAGTCAAGACGCCTTTGGGGGTGGTGAAAGAGAGACTGTTGAAGGGTCAAGTATTTCCTGGTTGTTGTTTCGATTGCGAAGACTGTATAAGTGCTGCGAATGGCTGCGAGAAATTGAAGACGGGTTTGCAAGAGTTGATTGATGTTGGGTCCCTACAATTTAGCAAGATTAGTAATGAAAAGGCTGATGATGTGTCAACCATTACTATCTTCTACAATGAAGCTGACATGCCCGTCAGACAAGAGCCTGTTACCGTTTACGCTCCTCAGATTAGTCCTGTGACTATAACTGTACCTGGGCCAATGCCATATACCGATGATAGAGCCATTCCATGGCATTATGGTTCCGATGTCTATGTGGCGGGACAGAAGATGGAAAGTAGACCTGTTGCTGACTTGACCATTGAAAATGTGGGAGGTGTTGGAGGTTTTACTCGAAGTGGCCGTTTATTTGCTCCCCCTGCACTGAGAAAGGATCTCGAGGCCGAAGCTTCATCCAAAGACAAAGGAAAGCAGACTGCGAATGATGAGTCAGATACTCCTGTGGCTGGGCAGGGGACGTTTGAAAAGGAGGTAGAGGAGTTCATGAAGATCATCAAAAGGAGTGACTACAAGGTGGTTGACCAACTGAATCAAACGCCTTCAAAGATTTCTATTTTGTCACTGTTGATGTGCTCTCCCGCGCACCGCGAAGCCTTGCTGAAAGTACTTCAAATGGCCTATGTTCCTCAAGAAATCACTGTGAATCAACTCGAAGCTGTTGTTGGAAGTGTTAATGCCAGCCATGGTTTAGGCTTCACTGACCGAGACCTTACCTCGGAGGGAAGAAATCACAATAAAGCACTGCATATCACGATGGAATGCAAGGGCGCTGTGTTGTCTCATGTCCTTGTAGACACAGGCTCTTCCTTGAATGTGCTCCCGAAGAAGGCGCTGATGAAGCTTAACATTGATGGGGTTATCCTGACGCCGAGTGATCTGGTGGTTAAAGCTTTCGATGGTTCAAGAAGGTCAGTTTTCGGAGAGGTTGAGTTGCCTGTCAAGATAGGCTCTCAAGTCTTCAAGAGTGTCTTCTATGTAATGGACATCCAGCCTGCGTACAGTTGCTTGTTGGGAAGACCGTGGATACACGCAGCTGGAGCCGTCACTTCAACCCTGCACCAAAAGCTTAAATATGTGGTGGATGGCCAGGTCATCACAGTTTGCGGGGAAGAAGATATTTTCGTCAGCCATTTGTCGACATTTAAATATGTAGAAATGGACGGGGAAATTCACGAGACTTTGTGCCAAGCTTTTGAGGCAGATGTCAGTATCTTGACTCCGGTAAAGAAAAACAACGAAGGCACGTCAATTCATTCCTATCGGGAAGCAAAAGAGGTCGTCCAATCAGGCAATGCCCAGGGCTGGGGCAAGCTGTTGGAGGTGGAAAAGAAGGGTGATAAATTCGGCTTAGGGTATCAACCTGGGGGGTCTATTCAGAGTGGTAAAGCTATCTCATTCACAAGTGCTGGGTCGCTCGACCGCGATCAAATCTGTACGGCGAACAAGGACGGGGATAGTGGCAGAGACTGGGACAACAATTGGATCCGCCCGTGTGCACTCGGCGAGGAGCTAGGAAATTGGTCTGCTGAGGACATTGTTCAAGTCACCTGGCTCTCAAAGTAATTGTTTTGTTTCCTTTTATTAGCATACTGCATTGTCAAATCCAGCATTCTGCCCAAGATGTTTGGATCCATTGTACTGGGCCACCATGTTTTGTATTGCATCGTTATTTTTGCCATGAAATAAAAGGACATTTTCAGACAAATTGTGCTCTCTTTCTTTGTTTTTAAACTTTTTCACAAAAAAACAATATAAAAATGGCAATGTGTTTTTTTCATTTTTTGCTTTGTGTTAGCGTCTCTTTTCAAAATAAGCAGATTCTGAATAAGCACATCATTTGTGCAGTATTGATCATCCGGATTCCACGGATAACGTTCCTGCTATGACTATGCATGACTTTGATAATCCAGTCTACCAAGCTGATGAAGGGGTTGAGGAGGATTGTGACCTACCTGAAGAGTTGGTCAGATTGTTAAAACAAGAGGAACGAGTTATTCAGCCTCATCAAGAAAAGATTGAGACCATCAATATTGGCAGTGAAGATGCAAAGAAAGAAATCAAGATAGGGGCCAATCTGCAGGCCGACGTCAAACAAGAGCTGATCAGTATGCTGAGAGAGTATGTAGATATCTTTGCTTGGTCATATCAAGATATGCCAGGGTTGGATACCGACATCGTGATGCATAAGCTACCTCTGAGAGAAGACTGTCCTCCTGTGAAGCAAAAGTTGAGAAGAACTCGCCCGGATATGGCGATGAAGATTAAAAAGGAGGTGCAGAAACAGTGGGATGCCGGGTTCCTTGCCGTGACTAGTTACCCACCTTGGGTAGCTAACATCGTACCAGTGCCTAAAAAGGACGGCAAGGTCCGGATGTGCGTTGACTATCGAGATTTGAACAGAGCAAGCCCAAAGGATGATTTTCCGTTGCCACACATTGACGTGTTGGTCGACAGTACTGCTCAATTCTCAGTATTCTCCTTCATGGATGGATTCTCCGGTTATAATCAGATAAAAATGGCGCCGGAGGACATGGAGAAGACAACGTTCATTACCCCGTGGGGAACATTCTGCTATAAGGTCATGCCCTTCGGTCTGAAGAACGCAGGGGCAACTTATCAACGGGCAATGGTCACGTTGTTCCATGACATGATCCACAAGGAGATCGAATGTTATGTGGATGATATGATTGCAAAGTCCAAGGACGAAGAGGAGCATTTGGTTAACCTAAAGAAGTTGTTTGACAGATTGATCAAGTACAAGTTGAGGTTGAATCCGAACAAGTGCACTTTCGGAGTGCGTTCCGGAAAATTGCTGGGTTTCATTGTAAGTCAAAGAGGAATTGAGGTAGACCCTGCTAAAGTGAAAGCTATTCAAGATATGCCTGCACCAAAGACAGAAAAAGAAGTGCGCGGGTTCTTAGGTAGATTGAACTACATTTCTCGGTTCATATCTCACCTAACTGCCACGTGCGAACCGATATTCAAACTGCTAAGAAAAGAGCAAACAGTCAGGTGGAATGATGATTGCCAAAGGGCTTTCGACAAAATAAAGGAATACTTACAGGAGCCTCCAATTCTGATGCCTCCAGTGGAGGGGAGACCGTTAATCATGTACTTGACCGTGCTAGAAGGGTCGATGGGGTGTGTGCTTGGCCAACATGACGAGTCTGGTCGAAAAGAGTACGCCATTTATTACCTTAGCAAAAAGTTTACCGACTGTGAATCCCGATACTCACTGCTCGAGAAAACTTGCTGCGCTTTGGTATGGGCTGCTCGCCGACTGAGGCAGTACATGTTGACCCATACTACACTTCTCATTTCCAAGATGGATCCTGTCAAGTACATCTTTGAGAAACCAGCATTGACCGGAAGGGTTGCTAGATGGCAGATGATTTTAACTGAATACGACATCCAGTACACTTCTCAGAAAGCCATCAAAGGAAGTGTATTGTCGGAATACCTTGCTCAGCAACCTCTTGAGGATGACTATCAGCCGATGAGATTTGATTTCCCTGATGAGGACATCATGTACCTCAGAACAAACGATTATGAGGAACCACTTCCGGAGGAGGGGCCTGACCCTGAATCCAAATGGAAGTTGATGTTTGATGGGGCCGTCAATATCAATGGTCGTGGAGTTGGTGCTGTACTTATTACTCCTGAAGGTGTTCACTTACCCTTCGCTGCCAGAATTACTTTTGGCTGCACCAACAATGAAGCGGAATACGAGGCGTGTATAATGGGAATAGAGGAGGCAATTGATCTTCGGATCAAGAACCTCGATATATTCGGAGATTCAGCCCTCGTCATTAACCAAATTACCGGCAAGTGGTATACACATCAAGAGCATCTAGTTCCGTACAGGGATTATGCTAGAAAACTGTTGACATTCTTCACGACAGTTGAGCTCAAATACATACCACGGGACGAAAACCAATTTGCCGATGCTTTGGCCACTCTCTCTTCGTCAATTAAAGTCCTATGTTGGAACTTTGTGCCCAGAATTGACATCTCCAGGCTTGACTCTCCGGCTTATGCTTTCTCTGTAGACGCCGTGTCTGACGAGAAACCTTGGTATTTTGATATCAAGTTGTTCCTGGAGAAGCAAGAATACCCAACAGGGGCATCTTCCAAAGACAAAAAGACCTTGAGACGACTTGCTGCTAGTTTCTTCTTGAACACGGACGGGGTTTTGTATAAGAGGAACTTCGACATGGTCTTGCTCAGATGCGTGGATAGACACGAAGCAAGCCTGTTGATGCAGGAAGTCCATGAAGGATCTTTTGGTACCCATGCAGGAGGGCATGTTATGGCAAAGAAACTGTTGAGATCAGGGTATTACTGGATGACAATGGATGCAGATTGTTGTTCGTTCGCTCGTAAATGCCACAAGTGCCAAATATATGCAGATAAAGTGCATGTTCCTCCTAACCCGCTCAACATCATGTCATCTCCTTGGCCTTTCTCTATGTGGGGCATTGACATGATCGGGAAAATCGAGCCAACTGCTTCGAATGGTCATCGCTTCATCCTGGTCGCGATTGATTACTTTACCAAGTGGGTAGAAGCAGCGTCTTATGCCAATGTCACTCGTCAAGTGGTGGCAAGATTTCTGAAAAGAGATATCATATGCAGATATGGAGTACCCGAAAGGATCATTACTGATAATGGTTCTAATCTCAACAACAAGATGATGGCAGACTTATGTCGGGACTTCAAAATACAGCATCACAATTCTTCTCCTTACCGACCAAAGATGAATGGTGCGGTAGAGGCAGCTAACAAGAATATCAAGAAGATTGTGCAGAAAATGGTTGTCACCTACAAGGATTGGCATGAGATGTTACCGTTTGCTTTGCATGGGTACCGAACGTCGGTCAGGACATCAACAGGGGCAACTCCCTTCTCTCTAGTGTATGGCATGGAAGCAGTCCTGCCTGTTGAAGTAGAGATTCCTTCACTGCGTGTGATGATGGACGTCAAACTGGATGAGGCTGAATGGGTGCGTGCTCGTTACAATCAGCTATGTCTAATTGAGGAAAAGAGATTAGCGGCTATCTGTCATGGTCAGCTTTATCAGAGGAGAATGAAGCGGGCATTCGACCAACGAGTACGTACTCGAGAGTATCAAGTGGGAGAGCTTGTATTGAAGAGGATCGTTCCTCCAGGTTCAGATAACAGGGGCAAGTGGACCCCAAACTACGAAGGACCATTCATAGTGAAGAGAGTCTTCTCGGGAGGAGCGCTGATGCTCACCACTATGGATGGAGAGGACTTCCCATCCCCTGTCAACTCGGACGCAGTTAAAAAATACTTCGCATAAAGAGACCCGCTGGACACAAAAACAGAATGTAAGTCCAGGCAAGAAAAGGGCATCCCGGCGAGCTAAAAACAGAATAAAAAGCTCGGGCAAAAATTAGGGAAAATAAACAAAAAAAAATGTACACCCGCTGAGTTGAAAAGCCACATTGGACAGCTCAGGCAAAAAAGGGTATCCCGGTGGATTGAAAACCCGAGAGGGCGATCCACGCAAAATAAGGGAATAAGCGAACAACTGTGGTCCGAGTTATCTGAACCACGCCATCGTTTCGTACGGTTTGACAATATCAGAAGGATAGGAAACGGTCCCCTTGTCTTCTCAGAAAGCCAAAGCAGAATGGAGAGTCTTGAAGACATGCAGGTCATAGCAGAAATGGAACTCCTTGGAATGCCATGTACATTGCCATTAGGATAGTTTCTTTTCTCAATTTTTATAGTGGCTACCTCTTTCCAGGTGGTTGCTTCCTGATGTAAATCTGTGCCTATTCAGAGGCCATTCAATAAAAATAATATTCAGACAAAAAGCTGTGTGTGTTTATTTTTGTTTGCAAAATGTCCTGAATTTTTGGCAAAAATAGCATTGCATCTAAACATGGTGATAATCTTGAAAAGAAAACTGACATGCAGGGAAACTGTAACCCTCTTTGAGTGTCGGGTGATAATGGATGAACAGATCACGCCATGCAAATCCCCGGGACACACGTGTGTTTTCTGTTGTTGCAGGTTGCAGGATGGCGTCACATTCTCTCAAGCAATTTACTCTCCCCCAGTAGAGTATCTCCCCAAGCAGAGATTTTTCTTCTCCAGCAGGTAGCTGAAAGCCTGACTTGTCTAAATAGATATTTTCCTCCAACTAAGTCTTGGCAGCAGCCCAAGCAGGTTCTTCTTCCCAAGTGAAGTAGTAGTCCATTCTTCCCCAGCGGAGTGTGCCTAGCAAGTACCTGAGAGCATGTCATCATCAGAGATGGAACTAACAGTATTTTATCATCAGCAAGAGTCCTTCCCAGTAGGCGTGATTGAGGGCCTGATATCCCCTCAGAGTCTTGAATCATCGGATGCTCTCCCCAGCCAGAGTATTTGCCCAGGAAGCTTCCCCAGCTAAGTCTAAAGATGATTGGTTCCCACAGAGTTCATATTTGATTTTCACCTCCGTCCGTGAAATATTCCCCAGCAGATTTGCCCTATTGTTGGTTTATTTGATGATGCAGCCAGGTATTCATCACCTCAGTCGGAGTGGGTATCCAGACCTCTTGACTTTTTCTCCCCTGCAGAGTTGTATCTCTTGTTGCCGATCAGGCATTCGTTTATTGCTCGTCTGCAATCTTCAACACTCGTATGTGTTATCCCTAAGCAAGTTTCCCCAGCGAGGACATATCACTGCTTTATGGCTGCTCGACTGCATCTTTCAACACTCGTCTGTGTTAGCTCTGTGTTGCTGTTTGCTCGTCTGCAATTTTCGGCATTCGTCTGTGTTTTGAAGTGATTACCTTATTATTGCTCGTCTGCAATTTCCAACACTCGTCTGTGTCATGATGCCTCCGTTGTTGCTCGTCCGCAACTCCTCAACACTCGTCTGTGTTCTGAGATGATATTTGCTGTTGCTCGTCTGCAACCTTCCAACACTCGTCTGTGTTTGGTATTGGATCCTTCGCTGCACTCGTCTGTGCCTTGATATGTATTCTCTGTTGTTGCTCGTCTGCAACTGTCCAGCACTCGTCTGTGTGTGTTTGAAGCTCGTCTGCTTTTATCCCCCAGAAGTCGTTTGTGTTCTGAAGCTCGTCTGCTTTGCCTGGATACTCGTCTGTATCATCCTCAGCACTCGTCTGTGCTAGCTTGCACCTGAATGTGAAGATTTGCTGTTTACCCTGATATCTCTGTGACTACTTCAAATGCTCGTCTGTGTTTGAACTTCTGGTATTCGTCTATACCAGTGGCTGATACTCGTCTGTATCATCGCCTGAAGCACTCGTCTGTGTTTCTCAGATCATCGTCCGATACTTGTCTGTATCTTTGACTATTGGCACTCGTCTGTGTTCTCTTGATGATCATCCAATACTCGTCTGTATTGAAGAGGTTTAAAATCCTGACAGTGGGAATTAAATGTCGAAATGGTTACCGGGCCTGGCGTAACAGGTAAGTCCGAGGGAGGCTCGTCCGTCTCAAGCACCAATTATGGTTGCTGCACCTGGCGTAACAGGTTTGCTCAGAAGACTCGTCTGTTTTGTGCCATATATCCGCGGATAATATATGAAGAAGGTTCGTCTACCTTGATTGCATGTCTATCCCACAGACTTATATGCATTCCCGGAGCCTGCGTAAGGGTTATCCGAAGAAGACTCGTCCGTCTTATTCCACTTATCTGCGTAAGGATTAGTGAAGGAGATTCGTCCATCTCAGGTTACTTTGAAGATCCTTAAGGGCTCGTCCGCTCTCTGTACCTGGCGTCACAGGTCATGCGAAGACTCGTCTGTCAGCATGATAGTATTCCAGATATCATTTTCAACTTGGAAGAAGCTCGTCTGCTTTTTCTCTCCTTCTTATCCCCAGAGCGTCATCTGGTTGGGTTTATTTCCCAGTGTTGCATTCTTCGTCAGAGTGCAAATTTCAGGTCTTCTTGGTATTCAATCACAGTTTATCTCGAATGTCTGATAGCCGCTGCTCTCATCCTTTTCAGATTAACAGTTGATTGAATAGGGGCAGCTGTAACACCCCAAATTTGCCCTCTTCTTGTTTAGCATCGTTATCATATCATAATCATCACGAGCATACCATATCCTTATCATTTTGCATAGAAAAATGAAGCATAACACTCACATGTTCTAGCATAAGGCATATGATCGGTCATCTGGGAAAATCTGAATCTGCAAGTCAAAATCAAGAGCATGGTGATCTGGCAAGAATCTCACAGGATCATTTTGCACAAGCCTGGTATCATGTTCAGAGCCCTAGAAAGAGAAGATGGATCAAAATTTGCTTGAAACGATTGGTGCAGGTCTATTTTTGAAGGTTCCCACCAAAGGGAGGGAAATTCAAATTTTCCATGCGTTAACCGGTTAACGCATATGGTTAACCGGTTAACAGCTGCGAAATTTGAATTTCCAGCAGCAATTTCAGCATGTGAGTTTTGGTTCCATTTTCCAATTTTCTGATTTTTATTCATTTGAATTAATTTGAATTTGGGAGAAGGATCTAGAGCATTTATCCAAGCCTAATCCCATTGCTACATCCTAATCACACTACCCAAACCATAATTTTGGATCCCAAACCAAAATTTTGGGCCCCAAACCTAAACCATATTTATTCCATTTCCTTCCAAACCAAAGGCTCTCACTCATTTTTCACTCTCATTTCTGAATTTTCATTCCTCTCACTCACAATTCTCTCACTTTTCTCTCCCAATTTTCCAAATCACTCAAAGTTCCTCTTTGAAAATCACACAACCTTGCCTTGAGGTGTGTAGATCTTGGAACTAAACCTCCTTTCATAGCTTCTTTGCATCTCTTTGCTGGTTTTATTGGAGATTCAGATCTGGTTTGAGATCTAGAAGTGCTTTTGGATCCAAAATTCTGCATCAAGAGCTTGTTCTTGCATTTATTTTGCATGGAGTGTGGAGCTTAGCATCGGATCTTCAAAGTTTTGCGCGAGATCTACTGTTTTCAGCTCAATCAACAATTACCAAAGCATACCTCAGCTTTGTAGGTTGGTTAATTTCAGATCTAGCTCTGTTTTTAGCTTATTTGCATGCTTGTGCTTTAGATCCACCATGTGTTTGTGTATTTGATTGTGTTGCATGAATTGATTGTTTGATTTGTATCCGGATCCGAATGTTATTTGTTCATGAGCTTAATGATATGGATTAATGTGAATTGATCTAATTTTCCATGTGTAATTGATTGCTGGTCTGGTGCAAGCTTATTTGGATAAGCTGTTTTGAGTTGCTGTTTTCTGCAGGATTTGTTGCTGTTTTATCAGTGTTAACCGGTTAACGTATATGGTTAACCGGTTAACGCACCTGTTTTGCGCGTATTTTGTGCAGGTTTGAGCTGGTTAACCGGTTAACGCATTTGGTTAACCGGTTAACACTGAAGCAGAATGGTTTTTTAGTGTTGTTTTGAGCTTGTTTGATCCCTTTGCTTGTTCTAATTGCCTTGGATCATTGCATGATCATTAAGCATGATATTTTAGGGTGTTTTGCTTGCTGGTTGATGTATGCTTTCATGTTTTCGACGCGTAAGTCGTGTACTTGCAATGTTTGGCATGATGTTTGATTCTTGTTCACAAGAACCTTTGAGCATGACTAATTCCATGATTGTGTTGGTCAATTTGCTGGATTTTTGCTAACATTTCAGGGGCTCATGGTAAGAGAAGTGTGGATGTTTATCCACATTTCAACTTTTCATCTTTCCTCTTTTGCTTTGTTTTTTCTTTGTGGTTTTTGATGTGCTTTGTGCCATCATGTGGTTCTCTTTCCCCTTTCTAGTTTCCTCTTCTCTTTTTCTATCTTCTTCCTTCTTCATTAGGGTAGAAACCTCACTAACTCTTAGGACTTCCATGCATGTGAATACTTAGGATTATTTTAGTCCCCCTTTAGAATTTTTCCTTTGAGATCTTTTGGTTCTTCTTCTCTTCTCATCTCATAACTCTTAAAAAGAAAACACTTTAATAAATGTGAAGTGATGCATTGATCCATAGCCTTATTCCATGAGGTATGCTTGTAGTCTTCCCATCTTGGGATAGTACATGTTTACCTTGTGATGCACAAGTCTGATCAAGGTATCTTCTTCATAAAGAAAAGCTAAAAAACACTTCTTCATGTGAATAATCAAAACACCTAATAAGTAAACAAGTTAGTGAGCCTAAGCCCTAATCTTTGGGTTCAAGTTTTGGGGATCTTCTCCTTACTTGAGTGTGCTTGTTCTATTATTCCATCTTGGAATGTAGTGACAAGTGCACATTCCATTGGTGAGAGTTTGAGTTCACTTCCTTGTGACACACTCATAAAAGCTTCTAAAAAAACAAAAAACAACAATAAGCGTCTTTCCTTCGGGAATTCTTTTCTCATCTCCTTCGCTCCGTACGCGAACTTGCTCCTACTTGTCATTTTGCAAGACGGTTACGCACTCGTCGTCCGAGTCTGCAACACCTGAGCAATGGCATAGGCAGTTCAAGCCTTAATTCACAAGCAATTTCCTTTTAGTACCCCTAGTTAGGGGAACTACGGCGTCTCTGATCCTTATTATCCCGATGAGGTACGTAGGCAGCGGGGTAGGGCCCGTTCGAGCACAATCTTTATTTTCCCTACATTTTTCCTTTTCTTTTCTTATTCATTTCCTTTCTCATTTTTCTTTTCCAGTTTCTTTTCATATTCTTTTCTTTGCTGCATTTTTCATACCCTCACCCTTTGAAGCAGTATTCTTTGCAAGCGTGGATCCCGTCGGGTACGGCGGACGATCTGGGTGCTAATACCTTCCCAGGTCGTAACCGACTCCCGAACTCAGTCTCTTTGGTTCGCGGGACCTGTGTCCTTCCTCTTTCTTTCTTCTGGTTTGTGCAGCATTACCATTCCCTTTCTTCGGGATAAAAATGCCTGGCTGGCGACTCTACCTTTTTCCGCGCCACTTTCGCGTTTGTACCAGGATGGAAATCCCGGGAGCGACAGCAACCATTAGGGACTTAATGATTTTTCTTTTAAGGGACTTGCTTTATACACCCCACTTGACCTTATTAATAGGCAACTTGAGGGATAACCTTAGGAATGTGAGATGGCGATTAAAAATCGACTCACGTGTGTGAGTGTTCAATATTATTTATCTTATGATTAAAATGATCTAAATTTATTTTAAAATATAATACATATTTGCACCCCCTAAATTACTAACCATAGCAAGAAATTAAATATTTACAAAATTACACCAAGAAGCAATTACATAATAATTATAATAAGCAAATTAAAATAAATAGCAAAAATAAATAATAAGCAAAAGATAAATAAATAAGCAAAAATAATAAATAAACAATAAATAAATAAATAGGGGTTAGTAATAATAATAATTAAAAAATAAGGTTAGTAAAAATATTAAAAATAAATAAAGTTAGTGAAATAATAATAATAATAAAATATATAAGATTAGTGAAGCAAAAATAAATAATAATATAATTAGTAACAATAATTAAATAGAATTAAATAAAAAAATATTATAATGACATAATTAGAATAATAAACACAAAATTGGATTTTAATATATAAGCATTTATTTAGAAACATGAATAATTAAATAATTACTATAATATAAAAAATTTTAAACATAATATAATTATAAATTTAAATCATTACAAAATTTAATTATTTCTAAATATATATCAATAATTATTTAAAAAATATTTACACATTATATGAAGAAAATAAATTTTAAATATCATATTCACAAAACTAATCATGTTTACGAAATTTAATTTCTACTAATTATTATATTTACAAAAATTATACTAAATAAATATATATTATAATTATGTAAAGAATTAGAAAGTAAAAATTATTTAGAAAATAAAATTAGGTTTTCACAAAATTAAAGTTCATTTAGAAAATATTTTTAGGGTTTGTTTAATATATAAAATTTATCCTAACTAATATATATATATATTATAATTTATTTACAAAGTAAAAGAAAATAAATTTTGAATTAAGAAAAAAACATGAGTTTTGAATACTATAAGTATTGAATAATATTTTATAAAGAATTATTTTTATTAATAAATCAATTAAATTAAATTAAACAAAGCAAAAAAATAAAATAAGGAAAAATATCAAAACAAACCTGGCTGGGATTTGAACCCAGGAGGCTTTGTTTAACAGCATCAAGGCATACCACCAGACCACTCCATGCGCAGGTGAGAGGAAAGGAAGAGAAGTTGTTTTTATGCATTGTCTGGAAAAAAATCAAGAAAAATCAAACAGCAAAAAGGCCTGGGGTGGTGTTGAACCCAGGACCTCATAGATACACACGCACGCGCATTACCACCCGGCTGGAAGAGCCCACCTGATAGTATAGTGACATTATAACATAATATATTAAAATTAAAAGTTAAATGAAAACGTATCAAAAAGAATGGCTGGAAGCTGGATTCGAACTCATGTCCTCAGGTCACACATGCGTTCCTCCTACCACTGGACCACCTGCAACGTTTGTAATTTATCCACAAACAAAACTATATAATATAAGATAATATTTGAATTTCAGAAACGCGCCAAAGACCTTCTTCTTCCTCTGCCCGTCGTCTTAACTTTTAGTGACAGTTGGTCTGTCGCAATAGCCTATAGTGACGGATTTTTTTCGTCACTAGAACTCCTGCATATCAAATCATGAAAAATACACACGATAAATTTGTTTTAACTGCCCAGATCAACTATATGAAGGCCGTAGGTTCCAAATATGTCATTAATTTGGTCTGAAATTGGTTGTATAATAGAATCCCTAAACTCACGGTTGTGAAACCCTAACTATGGTGATTCATGGATTCGGCAGTGAAACTCCAATCCAACCATCCAGGATGCTTTAGTACAATGAAACAAACATAGTTAAACAATCAAAATCAATTAAAAACCAGTAAAATCATGGAATCGAAAAAATTCAAATATGGTATGAACACGGGTTTGATTCATGCGAATGAGGATGTTTCATATGTTGTTTATGATCCAAACATGATCAATGAGGTTCAATGAAGAAGAATCAACCTTCAAATTGCCTTGAAAGTGCCTGTATTTTGGAATCCGAATTTGAATTTTTTGTGATTTTTGAAGAAGTGAACTTACTCTTTGAGGCCAGCCAAATCGTGAATGAATGCTAGGGTTGTGATCAGTACTTATATGTGAATCATTTAGGTCAGAAAAATTGAATGGTTGTATGGAAATTTTGATATTTGAAGATTGAAAAAGATTATGCTTTAAAATTCAAATATTTGCTCATGAAGGCTTGCTATTTTTGGATCAATCTCATGATTTCCTTCCCTTTCAACTTCAATCAATATTTAAGATGTTCTAGAAACCAAATCTCCCTTAAATAATATATTTTCATATTTTATATTTATTTAAAATGATTTTTCATGAATTAAATCAAAATAAATAAAAATAAAATAATAAGAATTCTGATTTTTAATCATTTGGGCCGTGCATGATGATATGGCATGGATTGGATCACAATTTGGCAAGCCCACTTGGAAGAAATTGGTTTTAAACCTCCATTTTCAACATAAACCATCACAAAATTTCCCAACTTTGCAAGGGCACATCTCCCTCAATTTTAATGCTATGAGGGTGTTCTTGGACATTTTGGAAAGCTTAAAGAGTCCTCTAAACAACCCCATTGGTTTCATGTCCATATCATTTACTAATCTCAAGTTATGCCCTTTTGAAGTTGTTGACTTTTTGTTGACTTTTGAAATGACCTATAATGTCTTAGCTCATACCTTCCAAATGAAGCATTTTTGGGCTTGGCTTGTGAGACACAAAGTTGTAGAGAATTCAATTTCCTTCAAAATGAGCTTTGATTGGAGACTTGGTGATGAAGTATGTGAAAGTTATGGCTGGTCAAAGTTCAGTTGACTTTTACTGAGGAAACCCTAATTTAGAAACTCCTGATTCTTGATGATCTGGAATCTCCTTGATGAATTATGATCAACCCTTGATCAAATGATGAATTTTACTTCATATACTTGATTTTGGCAAAAAAATCATGAAGTTTGACTTTGGTTTGACCACAGTTGACCTCAGTTTGACTTTTTAACTGCTTTGACTGATTTTGACTTATCTGATCATCTGACTGAGCAAACTTCTGAGAAAAGTCTTGAAACTTGTCATGAGGGTTCTTATACACATATAAGATGTTATGAAGCTCACTTGAGGTCTTAGAAGTCCATTTAGCCTGATTAAAGTCAAAACCCTAGTTTTGGATGCACTGCTTAGGAGGTGCATTGTCTGAGGGAATTGTCAACTCTTTTGACCAATTGTGAACTTTGTGAATCTTATGAATCATCATAAAATGTCTTATAAACCTCATGGGAGGTATTGTGAAGCTTGTGAACCTTGTGAACTTCATAAAGTGGCTTTGTAGACTTCATGAACCTCAGGAAAGCTTTGTAATCATTGTGAATCTTGTGAACCTTGTGAACCTTCAAGAAGTAACTTGTAGACTTCATGAACCTCATGAAAGGTTATATAAGCATTGGGAAACTTGTGAACCTTGTAAACCTTCCAGAAGTAACTTGTAGACTTCATGAACCTCATGAAAGGTTATATAAGCATTGTGAAATTTGTGAACCTTGTGAACCTTTTTAGCACACAAAGTCTTGTATTGTGAGGGCAAATTTTGGGGTGCAACAGCTGCCCCTGTTCAATTTTCTGAAACCTGAGGGGTCAGATTGGTATATGTGCCAGTCGTGGCCTGGAAGGTTGAGGGGGATTGAACATAAAAGCCCAAAAATTTGCACTCATCAGTGCATGGCTAGTTGAATATGATTGAGTGGGCTTAAAGATGCCACTTGGAATATGATGATGTCTTTATGTTGATGCTGGATATCAGTACTAGGTCTTTGTATAAGCTGTCTCTGAATCATTTATGCAACATGATTTGAGTTGTTGGATGGACCAGTAGAAATAAATCTTGTGATGATTATCTCTTCTGGAAGTATTTTGGATTAGAGAATGGATCTTTGTACAGACCGTTTGCCTATTCTCCAAGGGCCAAAAGAACGTCAGGATTTGTTCTTAAGGATCAAAAGAACGTCAGGATTTGTTCTTCTGAGTAAAATGTCTTGAACCAGGGAATGGATCTTTGTACAGATCATTTGTCTGCTATTCAAGGGGCCAAAAGAACGTCAGGATTTGTTCTTCTGAAAAAATCTTGAACAAGAGGCCGAAAGAACGTCAGGATTTGTTCTTAAGGGTCAAAAGAACGTCAGGATTTGTTCTTAAGGATCAAAAGAACGTCAGGATTTGTTCTTCTGAGAGATGTCTTAGAGGATGAAGCAGTCCAGAAGTAATGATGATAGCTGTCAGGAGGATGAAGCAATCCTGAGGTAATGATAAATGTGATTTCAGGAGGATAGAGCAATCCTGATGTAATAAAAAGCTGTCAGGAGGATAAAGCAGCCCTGAGGTAATAACGATAGCTGTCAGGAGGATAAAGCAGCCCTGAGGTGATGATGATAGCTATCAGGAGGATAAAGCAGTCCTGAAGTAATGATGATAGCTGTCAGGAGGATGGAGCAATCCTGAGGTAATGATAAATGTGATTTCAGGAGGATAGAGCAATCCTGATGTAATAAAAAGCTGTCAGGAGGATAAAGCAGCCCTGAGGTAATAACGATAGCTGTCAGGAGGATAAAGCAGCCCTGAGGTGATGATGATAGCTATCAGGAGGATAAAGCAGTCTTGAAGTAATAATATGAGAGCAGTCCTGAATATGAAAGTATAATGATAGCTGTCAGGAGGCTGGAGCAGTCCTGAGGTATTGATGATAGCTGTCAGGAGGATGGAGCAATCCTGAGGTAATAATATGATTTCAGGAGGATAGAGCAATCCTGATGTGTAAGAAGCTTTCAGGAGGATGGAGCAATCCTGATGTAGCCATTTTCAGGAGGATGGAGCAGTCCTGATGTATTAATGTGCTTTCAGGAGGATAGAGCAATCCTGATGACCATAAGTTTGTTTGCTGGATAATCAACCTGAGAATAAGGTAGCATTCTGTATAATAATATTAGTTTATGTCTTATGCATGCATGTGTAACGTGATGCACTTAAATAATGTATTATGTATCTATGGATGTGTATGTTATGGTATGATGTAAATGATGTATGTATGATATGATGCTTCCTGAAGCGTCTGGATATCTTCGTATAACAAATGCTGGCCAGGGAAAATAAATCCCGATTCGTTGTTGAAGAATATATTATACATAACCTTCCGTCTGTTGGGGATAATAAGGTATATATCACCTCCCGTATGCTGGGGATAGTAAGGTATACATAACCTTCGTCTTCGTTTGATGGTAGGGCAGATATAACCTCCCGTCTTCGTTCGATGGTAGGGCAGATATAACCTCCCGTCTTCGTTCGTCGTATTCTCATTGGAAAGTAAATTCCCGATTATCCGTATGAGGATAAAAGAGATGGATATAAATTCCAGGGGAGATGAGATTTTGTGAAGATGGATTCGTCCTACTGAGGGTTTTGTAGTTTTCTTGTAAAGATAAACCGGCGAAGCTTCGTTGAAATCCTTCCCTCATTCGTCCTTAGTAAATACCATTACTGCATTTTCATGCATTTCTGGTAAACATCAATCATATTAAGCATACATGCATTTCTTGTAAACATTAATCATATTCAAAAGCATACATGCATTCAAACACAACCAATGGTCGTTTCGCTTATGTAAATAGGGTAAAAGTAAATCTGGATTCAGAGGAAAAGTAAAGCTGAACTTGAAAACAGAGTCGTTTCAACTTCGAGAGTGTATAACCAGTTGGATTTGGAGCTCCTGAAATTTTTAACTTTCCGGAATACCCTCCCAGAAATCCTTATAGCTGGATCTGAAGACATGATACTGATACCATCTGATACTACTGGCGTAGACCATTAATTCCCACAATGACTTCTGCTGAGAACTCCAAATCAAGGTAATATAACGAGAGGAATGTATCTTCAAATTGTAATGGACCATATACGCTCCGGCTACTAGATTTGAAAAGAAAGTATTGCCCCTTGATTGAGGATGAATTGTCCCAAAAGGGAAGTATCTGAATGTAGTTACCTCAGGAGAACTAAGCAAAATGCCCCATAATAATATGCCCTTGACATCATGAACTTTGCAGTGTTACCCTTGGTAATTCAAATATATGAGAAGAGCTGCCCCTGGCTATTAAGCACTGTTGGATCTGGAACTGATTGCCCCGAATGATTTGAACAGTAACTTGGTATGCCCAATTGATTAGGAAACAATGACCATGCCCCTGGCATTATGACTTCTGTAATGTTACCCTTGGCACTTCAGATAGATGAGGAGATCTGCCTCTGGCTGCTTAAACATAGTTGAATCTTGTCCTGATTGCCCCAAATGAATTTGGCAGTATCATGGTCTGCCCCCTTGATTGGGAGATAATGATTATGCCTCTTTGTATACATGGACTTTGATCCAGGAAGCAACTTTGTTTATCGGAAGGACTTTGGTTCATTGAACATTCATCCTGTAAGCTTCTCCATTTGTCAAACACTCAGGTATATGCAAACAAATATATTCAAAAATGCAATGCTTATGTCTGTCTTGAAGTTTTGAAACAAGTTATTATTTTTTTAGAAAAACTATTTTTCTTTTTTTTGAAAATGGTGATATTAACTCAAGTTTTATAACAAGCCCTAAAGGAGTCAGGATACCTTTTTGTAGCAGTACGCTTTCGAACTAACCATGCTTCAGTTAGGACTTTTAAAGGGTTATAACGTGGCCTGGTTCATGGTTTAAGAAACAAAGGATAAAGGCTCAAATTTATTTGTACCCAACCCATTCTCCATGATGTTCTTCAGTCCTATACTCAGTTAACTTATGCATTGAGGTTCAAATGAGTTTGGAATTGTAACACTGACATTTGTGATGGTTCAGAAACCCAAAATTTATTTGAACCTTCGGTCATCTTTCTTTGTTGAGGATTCATAGTGACCTCTTCTTTTTTTTTTCTTTTGACTTTATTATCCCTTCTTTTTGCCTGAACTGCTTATTTCGAGATTACAGTCAGAGGGATGTCTTAATGTTTTACTAAGTCTCCTTCATAGGTTTTGACTTAGTGAATTGTTCTTTTGCTGGATATTGACTGTCAGGTTTCATGATTACAGAGAACCATCATTAATTGTGTGCAACACAGATAATTGGCATATTTGAGTTAACCGAGTACCTACCCTGCCCCGGGTTATGAATAAGGGTTTTAATTTGTGCGAGAATAAAAAACTCCTACTTCATAGGCTCAAAGGGGTTGACTAGGGATTAACTTCCTTATATCTCCACTGTTTAGGAATTGAAACAATGCCTGTAAATCGTCAGCATAGTCTGTTCAAAAGCATACTGCCTAATATTATGGTATTGTTTTCGTCATCCTCCCTCTACAGGCTTATAGCTTTATCAGGAGTTAAATATCACAAGATAGAAATATGAAACATACTTCAATTTATAGAGGAACGAATGGATTAATTCAAGACAAACATATGCAATGCATTAATGAAAACAAAAGTTTAACATAATAGTAAGTGTTCAAACAAATAAAAGAAATTACAAATGAAAATTCAAATGTTGTCCCATCCAGTTGGCTGAATGTCCTCAATTGCAATCTGTGAACTTTGAGGAGCAGTATACTTTACCATGAAATCAAATTTGCCACTTGGATGTCCCAAGGTGCCCCATATCTCAACAGGCATAGGTACTCTTCCTTTCTTGTTACTTTGGGCTACTTGCCTTGCAGCTTCGGTGTTTGATGGACGATAGTAAAATTCAACTTGACCTTCTGGAGTGACCTCGAGTATTCCTTCGTCAATTAGGTCTTGAATCTTATTCTTCAACATCCAGCAGTTATTAGTATCATGTCCAGGACTGTTGGAGTGATACTCACACCTTGCCTTGGAATTATAGTGAGGAGAGGCAGTTTTAGGATTTTGAGGAGGACTTTTCAAAGAAACTAGTTTCATCTCCAACAAGCATTGCAGAACTTGTGACATTGGAGTGCTGAACTTGATAAACTGCCTTCTACATTCCTTGTGTTGAGGTGGATTAACCTTATCAGGTCTTTTTTCTTCAACTAAAGAACAATCGATGGCAACCTGTCTCTTACCTTCTTGTATCCTCATCTTCCTTTCAACCAAGTCAGCTTGTTTTAACGGAGGTTCGCTGACAATCAGATCCCTGACTCTATTACTTTGAAGTTTTTGGACAAAGGTTCTCAGCTCTTCTTGCCCCTGAGCTAAACTTTGAATAAGGACCAACTGGTCGTTCATCTGGATCCTCATTTCTGTCATCTCAGCTTGTAGTTTTTTCAGCTGATCATCCTTGTTGTCCTCAGGATTCTTCTTCTTAGCCAGCAGTACCTTCAATTCATCCCGCCCCTTGGTCAGGTTCAGGATCAGCTCTTGGAACTGTGCATTTTGTGCCTGGAGATCTTTAACTGTTTGTTCAAGAGCCATTGCTGAAATAAACAGCGAGAAGATGAGAAACCTGTGCACAATTATAAACCTGTGATGCAATGATATGTGAATGCATATGCAATGTTTTCAAGGACCGCAGGATTTAAATTTTCTTAAACAAACAAGAAGGTAAACTTTTATTAGTAATAAATTTGTTTTGCCTTTTAGGCTTACAAAAAATGAAATGAAATAAGTACAAAAGATGGGGTTTTAAGTCTCCCATGGACGTTTCCTCTTTGGGTTGAGGTATGAGTTGAGGTTTCGTTCTTCATGAAGTTGCTTTGTTAGTTCCAGGATCCTTTCTTGGCTTGCTTTGTAATGAGCTTAGAAAGTATCCCTTTGCTCCTTCAGTTGGATCCATGATCTCTGCAAGTCTTCCATATCAGTAGGCATGTCTGGGTGAAGGATGGTATAAGCAGTGTCTCCTTCAGCAACAGGTTCCATGGTAACTGGTAGGACGGCAGGATATGGCATCATGAGAGTCTGAGCACGAGATCGTATCCATCTGAGATAAGCCTCCATAGGAATAGTGTACTTAGGCTCCAGTGTCTTGCTGTCAATCCTGTTTACTTTTCCCCATGCTCGTATGAATCTCTGACGGTAACCCTGAAGATCGTTGTCGTAATCAAACACAATGCCCTGAATCAACATGTCATGTGGACCATCGCTCCGAGCGTAACCAAACTGTCGTAGAGCTAGAGAGGGGTTGTAGGTGATGCTTCCTCTTATGCCTAGAAGTGGCACATTAGGAAACTCCCCACAACGGTCAATGATGGTGACATTCTCCATAGATCTGGAGCACCAATGGATATCTGAGTGAGAAAGTGACATGATCCTTTTGGACCATCTGAACCCTTGCTCATTCTTCATTACTGAGCGAGGAAGGTGAGAAATAAACCACCTAGAAAGCAAAGGTATGCAGCACATCAAAGTTCCTCTTGCCCTTGTAGTACGGGTGTGAAGAGAATGTAGGATGTCTCCAAGCAACGTAGGCACTGGATTGTGACTCAGGAATATGTTGATGGCGTGAATGTCTATGAACTGATCTGGATTGGGGAACAATACTAAGCCATATATCAGCAAGGCTAAGATCTCCTCAAAAGCATCATAGCTCATGGACTTCAAGAACAACTGAGCTTTTTCTATCAACACCTTGGCCAGAATACCTTTAACTCCGCTTCTCGTTTCTAGAACAATGTCAGACTTCTTCAGATGTAGAGATGCAGCAATAATCTCTGGTTTAAGCTCCTTCTCCAAGCCTGTGAATGGTCTTTGATCAAGAACAGGTATGCCCAGAAGTTTAGAGAACTCCTCCATGGTTGAAACCAGCTGATAGTCAGGGAATGTAAAGCAATGGTGCTTAGGGTCAAAGAACTGAAACAACACACTCATCATGTCTTCATTGAACCCTGAAGTGACTAAATCTAATAGGTGACCATGTCTCCTGATGAACTGGGAATGATCAGACACCTGAGAAACCAACTCTTTAAGCTTGGGAGGTATCCCCACAAAGTTGATCCTGATGGTGTTTCTACGAGCAGAAGCCATGACCTGCAACAAAGAACAAAGATAAATCCTTTGGTCCTTGAAATGGTTAGTGAAAATGCTATGCTTATGATGCATGATGATGTCATGATGTTATGCTCAATCACAAACATGTGGCACACACAAGCAAGTCACACAATAGCCCTAGGTTTAAAGGCTTGCATGAGGTTTAAAGGTAAGTACCCTCCCCTGAAGTTAGTTGGTTCATCCTGTCCTACAAAAGTAACCAGGTTCTAAGGGATCTCAATATCATTGATCCTTCACAAGGGTGGTTGATCAGAAGGCAACTTACTTGCCAACCAAAACCCTCCAAGTTTAGGATCTCAATGAGCGTAGTATCGAGTGTCAACCAACTTCAGTCTGCACCAAAGCCGGTTACCTCACTACCTTCTAAAGGCCAAGATGAGTTAACTAGGGTTCTAAAAGTTAGTTAGTGCATTGACAACATATGGCAGCCTCATATTATCCTCAAATTGACTTAAGGAACATAAGCACCAACCAAGAAGTCGCACTAACTATGGCCACCAGATCAACCGTATCGATATACGTCGTACAGTTTCCTTGGTCTATTGCCATTTACCTAAGGTACACTAGATCCGGGTTAGGACCTTTCACACATAAGAGCACCCCAACAATATAATATAAAGCAAACAAGGCAAACAATTTAAAGTGATCTTAATTCCTAAGGGTACCCCTCTTAAATTAAGTCCCCAGCAGAGTCGCCAGTTCTGTAACACGGTGGGAGAACTGACTTTAGTTATGTTGCGGATAGCAAGAGTCGCCACCGACTTTTATTTTATCCAAAGGAAAGGCATAAAAGAACAGGAAAGACCTTTAAGAGATATTTTTGGGTCCGGGGGGTAGGTTATGTAAAGGGAAGGTGTTAGCACCCTTTACATCCATGGTTATCCATGGGCTCTTAGTTACTTAGCTCACTTTTGAATTGTTTTTTGAAAGTGTAGTGTGTGAATAGAAAAAATTTTCATAATAGTTAATAATGATCCATGTACGGATGCGTAAAAACTTGTTTTTGAAAATTTGTTTGAAATTGTGGAAAGTTTGAAAAGTTTTGAATGAAGTGAGTAAGTACATAAGAGGAAGCTACCCTAAAGTTTAAGTCTTTCTTGTTCTTTATCCTTTAATTGGTAAGACTATCCCTACTATTAAGGAGTAGGTAGTCATTACCTTGGATGTAAGGGACATGTGAGGGACATCTGGTTATGAAGGCAACTGTGGGGTGTATTAAGCATATAGGAGGGACTATCATCATTTATTCGGAAAGGGACTTGATCTTTAAAGGCAACCATTAGGGACTTGATGATTTTTCTTTTAAGGAACTTGCTTTATACACCCCACTTGACCTTATTAATAGGCAACTTGAGGGATAACCTTAGGAATGTGAGATGGCGATTAAAAATCGACTTACGTGTGTGAGTGTTCAATATTATTTATCTTATGATTAAAATGATCTAAATTTATTTTAAAATATAATACATATTTGCACCCCCTAAATTACTAACCATAGCAAGAAATTAAATATTTACAAAATTACACCAAGAAGCAATTACATAATAATTATAATAAGCAAATTAAAATAAATAGCAAAAATAAATAATAAGCAAAAGATAAATAAATAAGCAAAAATAATAAATAAACAATAAATAAATAAATAGGGGTTAGTAATAATAATAATTAAAAAATAAGGTTAGTAAAAATATTAAAAATAAATAAAGTTAGTGAAATAATAATAATAATAAAATATATAAGATTAGTGAAGCAAAAATAAATAATAATATAATTAGTAACAATAATTAAATAGAATTAAATAAAAAAATATTATAATGACATAATTAGAATAATAAACACAAAATTGGATTTTAATATATAAGCATTTATTTAGAAACATGAATAATTAAATAATTACTATAATATAAAAAATTTTAAACATAATATAATTATAAATTTAAATCATTACAAAATTTAATTATTTCTAAATATATATCAATAATTATTTAAAAAATATTTACACATTATATGAAGAAAATAAATTTTAAATATCATATTCACAAAACTAATCATGTTTACGAAATTTAATTTCTATTAATTATTATATTTACAAAAATTATACTAAATAAATATATATTATAATTATGTAAAGAATTAGAAAGTAAAAATTATTTAGAAAATAAAATTAGGTTTTCACAAAATTAAAGTTCATTTAGAAAATATTTTTAGGGTTTGTTTAATATACAAAATTTATCCTAACTAATATATATATATTATAATTTATTTACAAAGTAAAAGAAAATAAATTTTGAATTAAGAAAAAAACATGAGTTTTGAATACTATAAGTATTGAATAATATTTTATAAAGAATTATTTTTATTAATAAATCAATTAAATTAAATTAAACAAAGCAAAAAAATAAAATAAGGAAAAATATCAAAACAAACCTGGCTGGGATTTGAACCCAGGAGGCTTTGTTTAACAGCATCAAGGCATACCACCAGACCACTCCATGCGCAGGTGAGAGGAAAGGAAGAGAAGTTGTTTTTATGCATTGTCTGGAAAAAAAATCAAGAAAAATCAAACAGCAAAAAGGCCTGGGGTGGTGTTGAACCCAGGACCTCATAGATACACACGCACGCGCATTACCACCCGGCTGGAAGAGCCCACCTGATAGTATAGTGACATTATAACATAATATATTAAAATTAAAAGTTAAATGAAAACGTATCAAAAAGAATGGCTGGAAGCTGGATTCGAACTCATGTCCTCAGGTCACACATGCGTTCCTCCTACCACTGGACCACCTGCAACGTTTGTAATTTATCCACAAACAAAACTATATAATATAAGATAATATTTGAATTTCAGAAACGCGCCAAAGACCTTCTTCTTCCTCTGCCCGTCGTCTTAACTTTTAGTGACAGTTGGTCTGTCGCAATAGCCTATAGTGACGGATTTTTTTCGTCACTAGAACTCCTGCATATCAAATCATGAAAAATACACACGATAAATTTGTTTTAACTGCCCAGATCAACTATATGAAGGCCGTAGGTTCCAAATATGTCATTAATTTGGTCTGAAATTGGTTGTATAATAGAATCCCTAAACTCACGGTTGTGAAACCCTAACTATGGTGATTCATGGATTCGGCAGTGAAACTCCAATCCAACCATCCAGGATGCTTTAGTACAATGAAACAAACATAGTTAAACAATCAAAATCAATTAAAAACCAGTAAAATCATGGAATCGAAAAAATTCAAATATGGTATGAACACGGGTTTGATTCATGCGAATGAGGATGTTTCATATGTTGTTTATGATCCAAACATGATCAATGAGGTTCAATGAAGAAGAATCAACCTTCAAATTGCCTTGAAAGTGCCTGTATTTTGGAATCCAAATTTGAATTTTTTGTGATTTTTGAAGAAGTGAACTTACTCTTTGAGGCCAGCCAAATCGTGAATGAATGCTAGGGTTGTGATCAGTACTTATATGTGAATCATTTAGGTCAGAAAAATTGAATGGTTGTATGGAAATTTTGATATTTGAAGATTGAAAAAGATTATGCTTTAAAATTCAAATATTTGCTCATGAAGGCTTGCTATTTTTGGATCAATCTCATGATTTCCTTCCCTTTCAACTTCAATCAATATTTAAGATGTTCTAGAAACCAAATCTCCCTTAAATAATATATTTTCATATTTTATATTTATTTAAAATGATTTTTCATGAATTAAATCAAAATAAATAAAAATAAAATAATAAGAATTCTGATTTTTAATCATTTGGGCCGTGCATGATGATATGGCATGGATTGGATCACAATTTGGCAAGCCCACTTGGAAGAAATTGGTTTTAAACCTCCATTTTCAACATAAACCATCACAAAATTTCCCAACTTTGCAAGGGCACATCTCCCTCAATTTTAATGCTATGAGGGTGTTCTTGGACATTTTGGAAAGATTAAAGAGTCCTCTAAACAACCCCATTTGTTTCATGTCCATATCATTTACCAATCTCAAGTTATGCCCTTTTGAAGTTGTTGACTTTTTGTTGACTTTTGAAATGACCTATAATGTCTTAGCTCATACCTTCCAAATGAAGCATTTTTGGGATTGGCTTGTGAGACACAAAGTTGTAGAGAATTCAATTTCCTTAAAAATTAGATTTGAGTGGAGACTTGGTGATGAAGTATGTGAAAGTTATGGCTGGTCAAAGTTCAGTTGACTTTTACTGAGGAAACCCTTATTTAGAAACTCCTGATTCTTGATGATCTGGAATCTCCTTGATGAATTATGATCAAACCTTGATCAAATGATGAATTTTACTTCATATACTTGATGTTGGCAAAAAAATCATGAAGTTTGACTTTGGTTTGACCACAGTTGACCTCAGTTTGACTTTTTAACTGCTTTGACTGATTTTGACTTATCTGATCATCTGACTGAGCAAACTTCTGAGAAAAGTCTTGAAACTTGTCATGAGGGTTCTTATACACATATAAGATTTTATGAAGCTCACTTGAGGTCTTGGAAGTCCATTTAGCCTGATTAAAGTCAAAACCCTAGTTTTGGATGCACTGCTTAGGAGGTGCATTGTCTGAGGGAATTGTCAACTCTTTTGACCAATTGTGAACTTTGTGAATCTTATGAATCATCATAAAATGTCTTATAAACCTCATGGGAGGTATTGTGAAGCTTGTGAACCTTGTGAACTTCATAAAGTGGCTTTGTAGACTTCATGAACCTCAGGAAAGCTTTGTAATCATTGTGAATCTTGTGAACCTTGTGAACCTTCAAGAAGTAACTTGTAGACTTCATGAACCTCATGAAAGGTTATATAAGCATTGGGAAACTTGTGAACCTTGTGAACCTTCCAGAAGTAACTTGTAGACTTCATGAACCTCATGAAAGGTTATATAAGCATTGTGAAATTTGTGAACCTTGTGAACCTTTTTAGCACACAAAGTCTTGTATTGTGAGGGCAAATTTTGGGGTGCAACACAATGTTGGTGCTTTTTGCACCTTTATCTGATTGATTTTATATTTCTGTTTTACTTTTCGATTTACACTTTTACATTTTTGCAAGGCTTTAATATTTCTCTCGTAGCCAAACTTATGGCTAGGCGCTTCGATAGCCGCCCCAAATATGTTGTCTCTGACCTATAGAGATTTTGCATTATTCAGCCAAGCCTTACTTTGTGAAACACGTTTTGCTTTGAAATTAATGTGCTCCAATGACACAAGTACCATGTTATGGAAACTACCAATACTAGGGTCTTAGAACATATTTCTAGGAAAATTCCATGCATTCCCAATATTTGATTTGACTGGTCTTTACGACCATAGAATTTTTTCCCTATAAAACCTCTTAACTGGTTTTCATTCATCAATCTGAAATTCAATATGAGTATTTCCACCAAGAAGACTGTAAAAAGGGAAACAAGTGAAGCAAATGTTAATGCCTCCATTATGTTATCCACTGGGAATAACACATCCATGGAGTCTACTGCAACCATCCAGAAACCTGGTACAAGGGTGGAAACCTCTAAGAGTTGTGTCAAAAAATATGACTCAGATGATGAAGCTGATGAAGATTGGATGAGTTATCTTCGTTTAGGACATTAGAAGAAGTATGAATAATTCATCTCCCATGTGTATTCTATGTAACTTTATTTTTGAAGCTTGTGCATGCCATTTCGGCCATTTAGCCTATTTGGGCTTCTTTCAATTAATAAAGTCATGCTTTTATCTGAATCTCTTGCAATATAGGCCTATATTTCTTCAAATATTTGCCATTTACTCTTTAGACTCGTTGATCAGCATCAATTTCTTGAAATTCATATGCATTGTTGCTAAAGGTGTTAATAATCTCAAAAGAACCTTACCATTTTGGGGACCACTTCCCTAAAGTTTTGGTCTTTCGATCCATAGGTAAAATAACTTTCCATACTAACTCTCCATTTGAAAAGGTTTTGATCTTAACTTTTTTATTGTAATACTTCTCTACTCTTTTTTTCCTTTTTATAAATTCTAGGGCATGAAACCTTTCTTCATCTAAATCTACCAGTTCATCCAACATCATGTTCCAATAAGTTTCAGATGAAATCTCAGGATGTCTTTGAACCCTTGTAGACTGAAGATAAATTTCTACAGGCAGAATTGCATCATGACCAAATGTGAGTCGAAATGGGGTAGTATCGGTTGCCTCTTTAGGGGATGTTCGACAAGCCCAAAGAATTTGGTCCAAAGTCTTATGCCAATTATTTGGCTTTTTCCCTGCATGTTTTTTTATCAACCCAATCACCACTTTATTTGCTGCCTCGACTTGGCCATTAGCTTGAGCATATTTCAACCAGTGAAGACTGACCCCTGATATGTTATAATAGTTTCTAGGATTCCAAACCCATAGATGATGTGTTTTTGAATAAATTCAACTACATCCTATTGGTCAACATTTGGAAAAGGTATTGCTTCGACCCATTTAGTGAAATAGTGAATACCTACCAAAATGTATTTTTGATTCTTAGAAGATGTTGGTTGAATCTCTCCAACCAAATCCAAAACCCAACCTCTAAAAGTCCATGGTTTGACAATAGAATATAGTTCACTAGCAGGGACATGTTGGATGCCATCATGAATTTGGCACTCTTGACAACCCTAAGCAAATTCAATATAATCCTTTAACATAGTATGCCAATACATGCCTTGTCAAAACAAAAGCCATTTCATTTTGTGACCTACTTGATGTGCCCCACTATACACAGTCGAAAGGGCCAAATATGCCTCTGACTCACTAAGGCTATTGAGCAATACTCCCTCTGAAGTCTTTTAAAACAATTCATTACCAAATAAGACATAACTTAAAGCTTGATACCTAACCTTTAGTTATGTCGATGATGTTGGATTTTGCAGATAGTCTACTATAGGTTTTCTCCAATCCTTGTCTGTTAGAGCGTTGACTGCTAGAATGGCGAAGTTGTCTTTGTCAGCATATTCAAGCTTTGTTTCTTCTAAGTTTGATGAGGCTAATTGTCATACCCTAATTTTTGACCCTAAGATTTTTCGCATCTCATCTGCATTTCGCATACAAACAAGATCACGCACTGGTTCGTATATCCTTTTCAGGTGCAGGTCTATGCCTCGCAGGGGATCACTGTGTTTTACTTGCCTTTATCTGTTTATATTTACTAACCTCTAACCAAAATACCAAAAATATGTTGCAGTGCTCTTCTTCTTCTTCTGTGTTGCAGGATTTCAAAGACAGGGCAGTGATTTCTATTCATGTGCGATTATTCAAGTTATGATGCAATTCAGATGGATGTTTGACCTAATCTTGGTCAAACTATCAAAAGATTGTTTCAACTGCAAGTTAATTGTGCCAGTGGTTATTTATCAGACAGTGCGTATTCAAAAGTTCAAGCTGTGTTATGTGTGAAGTTCATTAGTTTATCGAGAAATGTTGCGTGTGAAGTTCGGTTTGTTCATCAGTTTATCAGTGGTTCGTCTGTGGATTTATTTTCCTCAGTACGGATTCAAATCATCAGGGCATTGTTCAGACGATTCAAATGGTCGTGGTTTCAGTGGCGATTTGTTCAGTGGCTTGGGGTTGGTTTCATTCATCATGTGTGTGGGAAATTCAAAATTTGGTTCTGGGCTTAAAATAAAATAAAAAATCATTGCTTCATCCATTATTCGATTCATACATTTTTTTTCTAGTTACCATTTTTTTACCTCATCCATATTTCCATTATCCAATTATTTTCTATCCATCTATTTCTAACCGTTGTCCATATTTCTATTTTCCATTTCCAAATATCCAATTTAATATTCATCATTATTTCAATTTCCATATTTTTATTCATTTCTCAATATCCACTCTATTTTTTTTATTACATCACCAAAATTATCATTCACCTTTATTTTGTCCACATTTCATTTAATTCAATCACCAAAAAAAATATTATCTTACATTACCATTTCTTTAATTTCCATAATATCCTTTTATTTTCACACCTTTATCCATTTTTTTATAATTCCAATATTCCAATTATCACATAAAAAACTAATATCCATTTATAATTCCATCATTTTTTCTATTACTATCCCTTTTTATATTTTTTTCTCTTACCACACAAAAATATAGAATACCATAGCCCATTCTTTTTAGGCCCATGTATTGTTTTCTTCATACCAAGTAATAAAATAAAATAAAAAAAGAAAAAGAAAGAGAGAGGATGAAGTCAATCCCATGTTGCATTATCAGCTCCTACTTTAAAGCCTCTCACGTGACAAGCAAACAACATGTATCAGCTCCCACACGATGAAATCAAAATGCATGAACAGTAGCAAAAACGCATATAAAAAATGCAGCAATATACACGCACGGAATGCACATTAAAACGCAATTGAAATGTGACCAAAACGCATGAAGATATGAATAAAACGCAGAATAAAATTCTACTCATGATCACACCTTCAAAACGCAAGAAAAATGTCCAAAACGGCAAATGAAAATCCAACTCAAATCTCCACAAATTATTCTATAAATAGAGCTCATTATTCATTCAATGATGAAGCTTGAAGAGCCTCCAAAGATTCTGCACAAATACTCCAAAACACCCAAAAACTCCATTAAAGCTTCAAGAAAAAGTTTCACTAAATTCTTCAAATCTTCATCAAAAATTATTTCCAAAAGTGGAATTCTTCATAAAACAACAAGAGGAAGGGATTAGAAGTTGAAAAGGAGTCTTGCTTTGAGTTTTGAAGGTAGTTGAAAATTTTCGTCGGTTATTCGGAGCTCTCTTTCTCTCTACTCTTGCATCCTCTGTTAATTCTTATTGCATATTCTTGATCCTCTCCGTCTCACGATCGCAACAGTATATGGTTTGAGCTCCGTCGCTCCGATTTTTCGGAACTCAAACTTTTGAAGATTGGTGTTTTTGTGTGAAGAAACGTGGAAGCCATGAGGAAGAAGAAGAAGTTGCTTTTCTTAATTTCTTTTTTTATTTATTTTTTAATTGTTTTTTCTATAAAGACTAACGGTATTAGTTTGGACTTAAATTGATAAGTCCATTATTATCCATACCATTATTTCTAGCACCTCACCTCCTTTCTTCTTCATTTTTATTTTTATTTTTTATTTTTCTTTAACTCCATTTTTTTGTACTTTTAAATTATTTTGTTCTCTAATTTTTTCTATTGATTTCTGAACTTTGGAAAATAATTTTTTTGAAAAGAGTTTTAAAAATATTTTTAGTACTTTTTTTTATGGATTATAAATTTAAATTCATATTTCTCTTCATCTTTTTCTTATTTTTTCTTTTGGTCGATGAGATCTCCGATTCGAAGATTATTGATTTTCAAATAGTTTAATCTTCATTATTTCAAATCTATGGATGTATGCTCATTTGGATCATTATCCGTACTTTGGGATTGTGATAGGTTGCTTTTGATAAATTAATGTTAAATCTCGATTAAGATTAGACCGTTACCATTTTTTTTCTTTTAGTGTGGCATGTTTTCGGAGGATGATTCATTATATCATTTCTCTAACATGTATTAGCACAAATATTTTCCACCTTAATTGGTGGTGGCCGGCCTCATTTGTAGGGTAATTACTTCGTAAATTACTCGGCGATTGCTTAACATAGACCTAAACTTGTCCCGAATTCGGAATAAGATCCATTTGGATCCGGTTGCCTCTCGTTTTTTTTGTTATCTTTTTGTGGTTGTGTTTGATTAAGTTCATCATACCATTTCTATGTAAATATTATTATACTATTAATATACTAACATTTTAATTCATTATCGCACCTTATCATCTTTATTTCAATCTCTCGCTCCTTATCTCTTTTATTATGCTCTTATTATATTATATCATCCACCATATTGTTTATGTTTATATTTTTATGCTTGTGATTTTTCTTTTGTCCATTTGGACACAAAAACATTAATAACGGATCAAACATATAAAAAGACCTGTGACTTTAATTCTTGGACTATGGCCATTATCCTTAGCATTGGACTTGGAGTTTGGACTTAGATTTTAGGATCTTTCCCTTTGCTCAAGTTATTATCGATTGAAGACCTTGGCCTCGATTTAGTTCATTTGTTTATGAAGATGGAAATCCGTTCGCTTTGAAGAATGTTCATCATACAGTTTGATCGCTCTTCTCTTAACTTTTACATTCGAGTCTTAGGATAGTCACTTCATCTCCTCCCACTTCTTAAATTTTCAAATCTTCTCCCTATTTTCAAATCTTCTTTGTTTTCAAACTTCAAACGTTTTCGCAGTCAAACCTTGACTTAGGTCAAGCGATTTTACCTTTTCATTTCATCTTCTTAATAAATGTTAATCCATATAAGCATATTGAAATTTTCTTCTCAAAGACTTTAAAAAATTCAAAACTCACTCAATTGTTTTTGTGCCTTCGTGCACTTTTCTTTTCATATGTTTAGATATGATTCATTCTTTCTAGCGGAATTATTCGCTAAAGAATGACGACTTATCTCTACATTTTAAAATTAATTCAACTCATTGTTTCTTTTCACATTTTGTACCACGAACTACGGGGTTTTGATCTCGCATTGCACTTTGTGGGTACGTAGGCATGAGACGTCCGTCTCTTCAAACACAAAAATATTAAAAAACATTTCTCTTCTCATCTCTTCAATCTCTTTCAAACAAACCATTTTCAAACCAAAAAAGCAATAAATATTTCAAAGGGCTCCCGTGGAGTACCACAGACATTTTGGGTGCGTAAAACCTTCCCAATTTGTAACCTATCCCCTTACCCATTCTCTGTCCGATTCTTTTAGCTTTTTGCTTTTAGATTCATTAGGTTTTGTTCGCTCTTTTTCCCTTTTCCATTTGGAATAAAATAAAAGCGCGGTGGCGACTCTGTTTACCTTGAGTTAAGTTAGCTAATAGCTTACACTCATGATTTTACCGCTACAGAAAAGTGGCGACTCTGCTGGGGAGTCAATCTCTAAGTGGATTCGGCCTACTTTGATTTATTTACTGCTTTAGTTTGATTTGTTTGTTACTTGTTTGTTCTGTTTCGGTTTTGGTGATCCTCTGTGAGATAGATTCTAACCCGGATCTGAGTTGAACTTATGATAGGACGGCGATATTCGAAGCGATACGCGATGGAGTAGTCCAAAGCGATATCAATTTGATAATCTCCACTCGGTTAGGCTCTCTTGGATTATCAATGTCATGACGAGTAATCATACGTGGCATTATTTTCCGACCTTGAGCTAATCATACTAAAGACCGTAGAACCCTTAACCAATCCGAGACAATTTAGGAACGTAGTGCGGAAACTATCTGGGTGTAAACCTAAGGTGGTTGTCACGCGATACTACACTCGGACGAGGTCTATTTTAAGAATGTTATCGGTTGGGGAGTAATCCAACGTACCAATAATATTCTAAAGATGGTTGTTAACTCCGGGAACCTCTGTTAGCACCCTTTTGGTTTTTTGCAAGTACAATGAAGACAAACCTTAGTACATGCCTTTGTGGGTTGTTGGTTCTTATCCCTTGACTCCATGCTCGTGATTCGAACCTTTGAACCTGTGTGCTTTGCGTGATCTTGTTTGTAGTTGTTGCATTTACATATTCATCATGATCATCATCACAACCATTTCTCAAGGAAAACAATTCCGATTATTGCAAATATTGGAAAAAGTAAATATTCCTTTTTGTCAAGATTTTTCATGATAGTATTCTCGATGTTGGCCATGTTTGCAATAATCAGGTTGTTTTTCTGAAAATGGAATTGAACATTGCATATCATTGCATCCTCGCATATTCTTGCATTCATCCGAGTTGTGTGGGAACTCATCCCGGTTGTTTCTTTCCTCAGTTGTCTGTTGATCCGTCAAGCTGTTTCCTCAACACAGATACGGTACTAGAGCTGCTAACAGATTGAGAGCTATCAGATTGAGAATGGAAAACCAAGAACAACATAACATGGAAGTCCAGATGGAGATTGATGAGTTGAAGGCCGGTATGACCAGGCTTACTGAAATGATGCAAGTTCTGATTGCTCGAGGTGAACCACCTCAAAGGGCTGTTATCTCTGAAGTTTTTACTACTGTTGTTGACCCTCCTGTTATTCAACAACCGGCTTCTACTTGGCCAGAATTTGGGTTACCTCCGGATTATGTGCCCGCTGCTGCTACTGCTCAAATGGGTGGTCCATCTGTTGTACCAGTCTTTTCAGCTCCGACTTTTGTTGAACCTCAACCTGTTGTGCACACTACTGCTCAAAATACTTATCAGAATTCTCCTTTTTTGTACCAGGCTGTTGGTCAACAAGCTGAAAGTCAGGGTGAACCTGGATATATGGATGAAGTTAGAGAGCAATGTTTGACTCTTGAGAAAAGGGTAAGATGTCTAGAAGGAAAAGATGTCTTTGGTTCTGCTGCAATAGACATGTGTTTGGTTTCTGACCTAGTTCTTCCTGATAAGTTCAAGGTTCCTGTATTTCAGAAATATAATGGTCATACTTGTCCAAAGATTCATCTGCTGATGTATTGTCGCAAAATGGTGGCGCATGCCAAAGATGACAAGCTTCTTATTTAATGTTTTCAAGATAGTCTGAGTGGTGCTTCTATGAAATGGTATGTGGGACTCGAGAAGAGTCACATCCGAAGTTGAAAGGATTTGTCTGATGCTTTTATAAGACAGTATAAGTACAATCTGGACATGGCGCCTGTCGCTCCCACCAAATGACACCTGGGCCAAGAGGGGTACAGACGCGAACGGTTGGTGAAAGGGAGAACATGAAGATAAACTGAAAAGAGTCGCAGCTAGGCATTTTTATCCCGAAGGAAAGATAATGCTGCATAAACCTAAGAAAAGATGGATAAGACGGTTGCGAACCAGAGAAACTGAGAAAGGGGGTTGGTTACAACCTGGGAAGGTATTAGCACCCAAATTGTCCGTCGTACTCGACGGGATCCACGCTTGAAAGTTTGTGTTTTAAAGGGGTAGTGTCAGTGTTATTTTGTGTGCAAAAGGCTGGAAAAGAATGCAAGTGTCAGTGCAAAAGAAATGTGAAGTGAAATGAAAAAAGTGTCAGTGCAAGAAAAAAGTGCAAAGCTCAAGACTATGAGGCTTAAAGAATAAAGCTGGAGGAGGGGGAATATACAAAGACTTTTGTTCGATAACTGTTAAGTTATGCCTACATATCCTCTCGTGCAATGAGGAAGTCAGAACACCGTAGTTCGACTCAAAGAGACTGAAAGAAGAATTGACTTGTGAACTGCTTACTTGTCTATGCTCAAGTGTATGACCTGTCTGGCTCAGGTGCAAACTGTCTTGCATTAGACGGAAGAAGCAAGTTCTTGTTTGTGAGTGAATAAGATGAGAAGAGAATCCCGGAGGAGATAATTATTGTTTGTTTTTGTGTTTTCAATCTTTTATTGCTTTTGGAGTTTGTCATAAGAGAATGATCTTAAGCCTAAACCAAGGGTTAGTAAACGCATCACATCCTCCCTCTGATTAGGGGTAATGAGAATACCGTAAGTGTGAAGTAAGCACCTCACACTTAATCACCCTGATGTAGGATTAAGATCATTAACCTACTTGCATTTACTTAGATGTTTTTGGAGTTTTTGTTTAGTGTTAAGTAATGAGTTTAAGCCATAATCAAGGATTTAATGGACTCATTACACCATCCTAATAGAAGGATAATAGATGAGAACATTTAAGCTGAGGAAGGCTCCTCAACTTAATCCATGATTAGGGATTAACCTCATGCCAAAACAAAGCCTTTATTAAAGAGGATTTTAGTTAATGATAAAATTAAGAAATGGATTTTATGGTTTGTAATACAACTTGAGGAGGACTTGTCCATTAACACTATGGTTAGTCCTTCTTAACCTATTAAGGAAGAATTAGAACCCTAATGCAAGGCCCAAGTTACAAGCTTGATGTCTTAGTGATTATTAAGATGGATTGATTAAAGGATTTAAACACATTAAGGTTTTAACACTTAGGATTAAAGTTATACACTCCATCCTAATAGAAGGATGCAGGCATAAGCTTAATCACAAAGCCTTAAAACCTTTAGGGTTTAGTCCTTGATTAAGAGATGAGAAGAGAAGACACAAAGATGACACAAAGGTAAAACTAATGGGGGACTAATCAAACCCTAATTGTTATCATGCTTGGGTATTCCTAGGGTTTAAGAGGCTTACAAGATATCTTCAAGGAAAATCCACCATGGAAGAAGCAGGATGGAAGGAGGAGAAGCTGAAAGAAGCAAGACAACTTACTTCACTTAAGAAGACAAGTTGCTTGAAGAAAGAAAGTGAGGAGGGAACATGAATGATCAAGCTCACTCTAATACAAAAGTAAAATGCAGCAATGAATGCATATGAGAGATGAGAAGAGATTGTGAGAAGTGAAGCCAAATTAACTTCTCAAACACTTACCACCTGAAAAGTTAGTAAAAGGAAATGAAATGAAATGAAAATGGGATGAAATGCCAAGATGAAAACCAAAACCAGAAGTATGTTCATGATGCTAATGATGCAAAGAGATGACATAAATGTATGTCATGAGATGGAGATGATCATACAAAGGATGATTATGCAAATGAAGCATAAAAGAAGCATGAAAGTTCATGAATGCACATGAAATGAAATGAAAGCATAACATGGCAAATGGATGATGCAATGATCAAACATAATTTCAATATGTCCTAATATGTCTTATATGTCATGTGGATGCACAAAATGTCATGGCAAGTTCATGTATGCAAGCTTATACAAGGTGAATGCAAATGAAGATGCAAATTAGGGTTATATGAACATGTGAGATGCACAATTCAAAAACAGAAGCAAAACATGAGATAAAAAAATTGAAAATGGACTCAAAGGAACCCTAAACCTATACTAGTTCACCATCCAAAGAGGGACGTCAGAAGCTTAACCTAGAAGGACTTATGATTTTTCTAAGTTTCTAGGGTTTTAAGGGTGATCCTAAGGGTAAAATGCCAAACAAATTGAAAATGCATTATAAAAATGAAACAAAAATGTTTTTAGGAACTTGAAGTCATGCATAACACAATGCAAAAAGAATCATTCACAAACTCACTTTGGTTCAAAAGTTATGAATTTTTGAAGTTAGGGTTAAAAATATTCAAGTTTAAGAACCCTAATTCAATTGAAAAATGTCAAAGTATGATCAAAACCAAAAATAAATTTGTGTGGTGAGTTTGTAAATGTTTGAAAAAGCTCTCTGAATTTTTTTGTGATTTTTAAATACCTAAATATATTTTTAATTAATTAATTCTCATTAACTAATTAAAAATAACATTTAAATGATTTAAAAATAAATATTTAATGCAAAAAATAAAAATAAAAATATTTTTGGGTTCTGAAAATTAATTAAAGTTTGGATAAAAAATTTCAGAATTTTTTGAAGTCTTTTTCTATTTTTAAAAATTCGTAGAAAATAAAACAAAGAAAATGAAATAAAAATTAATAAAAGGAAAAGTATGCAGGATGGAGAGCTGAGATTCAATCTGGGTTTAAGTTTGTTGACCACGCGCCAAATCCAAGGGACACAATTCAAACCTAGCTAATTTCAGTTAATTAAGTTAATTAAAATAATTAGGGCTTAATGATAGCATCTGGGCCATTGGTTCACACGCGAGAAGCTTCATCCTACGCTCCAGATTCAAACTACACTAATTACTCAGCCTAACCCTAATTATGCCCTAACCATTTTCAGGTGACCGGAACAGTGTTCCGGTCATCTTCTCCGGTGAAGCTGAAAACCAACAACTCATACAAGCATCAAAACTCCCCATTTTTTTGCCCAGAATCAAACCTCTAACATCAATGAACATGAATCCACAAACAAAAATCATTTCTCATACATAACAAAGCTGAATCGAAGAAATCAAGTTTCAGATCAAAAATTTCAGAGCAAGCATACATCCTTATTTCACAACCATTTTCAGAAATACAAAGCTCAGTGTACTCAGGGGATCACAAGGAACATTTCTATAACCTCAAAAAAGATTTCTGGAAAAAAGGTTTGAGAGAGCTACCTGAGATGGAGCTTTCAACCCTAGAGCTTTCAGGCTGCTTCTTTGCTTCAAAATGTCTCCAATGACCTCCCTGAAGAAGCTTTGATGCTTGGTTGGAGTTTCTTGTGGCTAGTTTGTGAGTTTGATGAAGTTCAGTTCAAAGGGGGGAGGAAATCGTGTTTTTGGTATGGTGGCTTTTAGGGCAAACTGAAGGGTGGGAAATGATCAGTGAGGGAAGCTGAGATGAATGGTGGAAGAAATTTGAGGTTTTGTGGAGTATGCTGAGAGTTTCGAATGAAAATGCAAAGTGGGAGGTTTTTGTGTATGCTGACTTGTGGGAGAGCTCAGGCTATGTTCTTGTTATGTTTGGCTTGCATTTGATTAGTATAAACAAATGTGATTGGTCAGAAAGTTGGTAATGGCATAGTGTGATTGGTATGGCTTGTTTTGCAAAAAGTCATGGTTATGTGTCCTTTGAGGTATGGGCAAGTTCAGGCCAAGGACAAAGGCATGTCCTGCACAGCATGATTCATGGACAACCATGGAAATCAGTTTGAGGCAATTTGGTAAGTTTGTGGGAAGTTGTGTTTTTTTTTTGCAATTTTGGCAAAGTTTGGCCCTTTCTTGATTTCTTCATGTACAAGTCATGAAATTTGGAAATTCTTGGTCCAATTCTGACTTTTAGGCATTGCACAAAGTTTGTATGGTGATTAGAATTCAATTTGAAGTCACAAATTTGCTTGGCATGAGGTTTTGCAAAAATCCCTCTTTGGCATGAAACTTGAAATTATGTGATTTTTGCCAACTTTGGAAAGCCATAACTTGAGTTCCAAAATGAATTAGATCTTGTTCTTTTACTTTTTGAAAAGGGAATGATCCAATCTACAACTTTCATGACCAATAATTTTTCATTTGAAGCATTTTTGGTTAAGAAAGAGGAGGTTGAAAAACTTTCCCAAAATGGAAAGTTTACATTACAAGTCATTTCCATATTTGGCAACTTTTGGTTTAGCCCACTTTTCTTCAAATTTGTGAACTTCTAAGCACTTAGATGATCAAATAAAGACCATATAACTTCAATTTGATGAAAAATCCATTTTGGGTCCATGTTGGGGGGCCTCAGATGCCCTGATTTTGCTCTGACTTGCTCAAGAAGTTACCCAGTGATCAGATGACTTCCACAATGAATTTTTCCATAAAACTTGGTATGCATGATCCTTATACCATATTGAGACCAATAGAAACAAGAATGACCAAAAAATTTGAAGTTATGGCCTCTGAAACCAAAACCCTAATTTTAGGTCATTTGTGTAGTTAAACTTGACTCTGTTTCGATGCCTTGTCAGTTCTTGTGATTTTCTGACTTCCTTGATCTTGGGAGGATATAATATGATGATTTAACATACATGGAACCTCTTGAGATGATTGTAAACCTTTGGAGTGGCTCAGATGGCTCATGGATTGCTCAGATCACAAACCCTAGATGCAGATGACTTTGAACCAATGCAGTGAAGCAAAAATGCAACATGATATGATATGATTGAACTTATGCAAATGAAAAGATCACAAGCCATGGTGAACCTAGGTAGGGAAAATTTGGGGTGTTTACAGCGCCTGACCGTCGTCAACTTCAAAACATGTCACAGAAAGAGAAAGAATCGTTCAAAGAGTACGCTTAGCGTTGGAGAGAGCTAGCTACTCAAGTGGAGCCACCTTTGGCCGAAAAAGAATTAACTGGTTTGTTCATGGACACTTTTCAACCGTTATTTTCGGAGAAGATGGTAGGAAGTGTTTCATCTGGTTTTTCTGACCTAGTCACTATTGGAGAAAGACTAGAGGAAGGTATCAAGAAGGGTAAGATTACCAATGCTGACTCTTCTAATGCTGCAAGAAAGTCTCTTGGGAACTTTCAAAAGAGAAGAGATGGTGATGCTTATGCTGTTTCAACTGAGAGGAGGCCTTATCGCCCGCAACAACGATATGTTCAACCATACGTAGCTACAGTTGCTCCTGTTGTCAAAGCTCAACCAGCTCAAACTCAAGTTCAAGTTCAAGCTCAACCAGTTCAAGCTCAAGTTCAAGTTCAAGCTCAAGCTCAGGCTCCTCATCCTGCTACTGGACAAAACCAGTATCGCAATAGGCCAAACTTTGATCCTATCCCGATGCCTTACACTGATTTGTTTCCTTCCTTGATTAAGAGTGGTTTAATTACTACTAGACCTCCGCCTCCTGTTCCAAATCCTCTTCCGGTTGGTTATAGATCGGATCTTCGCTGCGAATTTCATCAAGGTGGAACTGGTCATGACTTGGAACATTGCTTTGCACTGAAAGCTAAAGTGCAAGAACTTATCAGGAACAATATCATTTCCTTTAATGACACAAATCCCAATGTTGTCAACAATCCTTTGTCGAAGCATGAGAAGTGAATCTTCTAGAGGAATTCAACAGTCAAATTTTCTTCAAGGCCAGAATCTCATACGGGACAGTTCATCCTTGTTGTTGATGGATCACTAGGCCATTGTTTCTTTATGTTTGCATTTTTCTTCAATTATATTGACTTGTTTGCTTTTAAACTCTGTTTGTACTTTCATGTTGGTTTTAATGAAATGAGCATTGCTTTGTTTTGATTCAACTTCATTTACTATTTGCATCTTTATGCTTTATATTTCAATTTCATTTTCTTTCTCAAGCTTTTACAATGATTGGAGGGAGGATGATGAAAACTAGATACCCATAATTGTTGTTAGTATGCTTTCAATTGAGACTTGGCTGATGATATACATGCATTGTTTCAAATCTCAAACACTGGAGAAATAAGGAAGTTAATCCTTTGTCAACCCCTTTGAGCCTTGAAGTTGGAGTTTCTTTCTATTCGGAAAAACCCTCAATTTTAACCTGGGGATGGGTAGTTCTCAATTAATTCAAATGTGCATTCAAGTACAAGAGAATCATTCAAGACACCTTTCAATAAAGGTTGCAATCTCAAGCTTTCTTTCACACATATCAAATAAGTGTTGAAGATGTTTCTCAATTCAAAAGCCAATGATGATTCATTGAAATCATTAAGCCATGCAGTCATTATCTTTCAAAAAAAAAATGAAATGATATTGAAAAAAAAAATTATTGAAAAAATTTAAAGCCCGCTAAGTCAAAACCTATGAAGGAGACTTAGGCAAAAACTGGGGCATCCCGCTGGCTGTAAGTTGAAATGACACAGTTCAGGCAAAAGTTAGGGATAATAAAAAGAAATACTTGTCAAAAGGTCATCAAAATCCTCAGCAAAATAAGATGAGCGGACCAAAGTCCTCACTAGAAATAACAAAAGGAAGAGGTGACTGCTATCTCAAATCCTTGGCTCGTGAACCATCTTCATCTGTGCAATCCCAAATTGTTTGGAACTTGAATGCATAGGCTGAATTAATTGAATGTAGGACTGGAGTTCATCATGAAGTTGGATTGGGTACAAATAAACTTTGAGCCTATATCCTTTGTTTCATAAACTGTGAACCAGACCACGTTACAACCTTCAAAAGTCCTAATTGAATCCAGGTTTCTTTTGAAAAGCATACTACAGCAAGGTTGCGTAAACTGACTCCTAAGTTCGTTACCAATCATTTGTTTCTTACCTTTGCTTTATCTTTAATTTTGTCTCAACCGCCATGTTTTGACAATGTTTTCATTTACCTTACCTCAATAAATTTCATTCTAAAAATGATTTTTTTTTATTTCAAATTTTTCATGAACTTTGCATTAAAATTACCAGGTTTGTACAAACACTTTTTATTTGCAAATAAACTTTCATCATCAAGGAATTTTCAAACAGTTAAGAAATTCGGTCAGTGATCTTATCAGGGGGCAAGTTCTTCTCAGTTCCTATGGTTCAAGGTTGGTTGTTCAGCGCAAGTTATTCTCAAATTTGATTGGTCAGAAGATTCTCTGCAAGTTTCATACTGGTTTATCTTCTCAACATTCATTTCATGAACTGAAGCCATGATCAGTTTATTTTTCTCAATAGTCATTTCAAAGATTTGATCATTTTTTTCTCTCTGGCAGTAATCAAGAACTGAATCCATTATCAGTTTACCTTCATCAGTCATTGAACTTGGGGCAACTTTCTTCAAGAATCCCCAAGCAGCTTTGCATGACTTCTCTCAAAAGATTTTCAACTTGATACAGTTTACTGGTGTGACAGAGATTTGTTCAGCAGTAGCATCTCTAATTTCCGAGCAGAATGGCAGTGATCTCCGTGTTGAGGAATCAGTCTTCTTTCTTTTCACTCCTCTAAGAGTCTAAACCGGTTGTCAGCATTTTTCTCTCATATTATCTTCTTGGGTGTGTTATTCCCCATTCTTGTTAACTTTCGCATATTTGAGTGTGTTATTCCTCATTATGCGTTTTCTTGGGTGTGTTATTCCCCATTTTCGTATACATTTGCATATTTGAGTGTTTTAGTCCTCATTATGCGTGTTCTTGGGTGGTTTAGTCCCCATTTTCGTAAATGTCTGCATACTGAGTGTTTTAGTCCTCATATGCATTTCTCGAGGTCTTGATGTTTTCAACTTCTTACCTTGTGATCAAAGTCCAACTTACTTGGTATTTATCTTTGCCACTCCAGAACCTTTTCTTCATCTACCTGTTGTTTCTCTCAGATATTACACCCTTTTATCCGAGGCCATTCTCGGATGTCCATAGTGAAGTCATCATTGATTTGATGTACTGTCCCAGACTTTTTCCCATCTCATTCAGTCCTGTTCCTGAATGTTGTGATACCACATTTTTATCTGCTTACTATTCTCAGATGTTGTGATTACCTTTTTCCGATTGCCATTCTCGGATGTCCATAGTGAAGTCATCATTGATTTGATGTATTGTCCCTGACTTTTTCCCATCTCATTCAGTTCTGTTCCTGAATGTTGTGATTCACATTTTATCTGATTGTTATTCTTGGATGTTGTGATCACTTTCCTTCCGGTTGCCATTCTCGGATATCCCTAATAAAGTCAGTAATGTCATCCCTGGATGTTTCTAATGTACTTTTTCGGGACTTGTCTCACTTCATTCAGTGCCATTCTTAGATGTTGTGATCCTTTCTGTCCAATTGCCATTCTTGGACATTTTCGCCTCAGCTGAGCCATGTGTTGGTCTCTAGCATGCTGCTTTTCCCCGTTGGAGTTTTATGCTCCTTATCCCCAGCGTTTTTTCTTTTTCATGTGTCGTCTTGTCCCTCACGGGCTTCTCTGCATTTCATTTGTTTTCATAACATTTTCATCTGCATTTTATTTGCTTTCATATCATTCTCATATTAGTTCCATATCATCTTCATATCGTTTGTTTCATTTCACTCCATTCCAGTTTTTGGCATCTTAGGATCAAAAATTGGGTTTTTGATATTTAAGTATCTTCCATCTTGTCGAAACGAAGATTTCAATCTTCATTATCTCTGGATTGAAAAAACTTAAATAGGGGCATCTGTCATACCCTAATTTTTGACCCTAAGATTATTCGCATCTCATATGCATTTCGCATACAAACAAGATCACGCACTGGTTCGTATATCCTTTTCAGGTGCAGGTCTATGCCTCGCAGGGGATCACCGTGTTTTACTTGCCTTTATCTGTTTATATTTACTAACCTCTAACCAAAATACCAAAAATATGTTGCAGTGCTCTTCTTCTTCTTCTTCTGTGTTGCAGGATTTCAGAGACATGGCAGTGATTTCTATTCATGTGCGATTATTCAAGTTATGATGCGATTCAGATGGATGTTTGACCTAATCTTGGTCAAACTATCAAAAGATTGTTTCAACTGCAAGTTAATTGTGCTAGTGGTTATTTTTCAGACAGTGCGTATTCAAAAGTTCAAGATGTGTTATGTGTGAAGTTCATCAGTTTATCGAGAAATGTTGCGTGTGAAGTTCGGTTTGTTCATCAGTTTATTAGTGGTTCGTCTGTGGATTTATTTTCCTCAGTACGGATTCAAATCATCAGGGCATTGTTCAGACGATTCAAACGGTCGTGGTTTCAGTGGCGATTTGTACAGTGGCTTGGGGTTGGTTTCATTCATCATGTGTGTGGGAAATTCAAAATTTGGTTATGGGCTTAAAATAAATAAAAAATCATCGCTTCATCCATTATTCGATTTATACATTTTTTTTCTAGTTACCATTTTTTTACCTCATCCATATTTCCATTATCCAATTATTTTCTATCCATCTATTTCTAACCGTTGTCCATATTTCTATTTTCCATTTCCAAATATCCAATTTAATATTCATCATTATTTCAATTTCCATATTTTTATTCATTTCTCAATATCCACTCTATTTTTTTTATTACATCACCAAAATTATCATTCACCTTTATTTTGTCCACATTTCATTTAATTCAATCACCAAAAAAAAATATTATCTTACATTACCATTTCTTTAATTTCCATAATATCCTTTTATTTTCACACCTTTATCCATTTTTTTATAATTCCAATATTCCAATTATCACATAAAAAACTAATATCCATTTATAATTCCATCATTTTTTCTATTACTATCCCTTTTTATATTTTTTTCTCTTACCACACAAAAATATAGAATACCATAGCCCATTCTTTTTAGGCCCATGTATTGTTTTCTTCATACCAAGTAATAAAATAAAATAAAAAAGAAAAAGAAAAAGAGAGGATGAAGTCAATCCCATGTTGCATTATCAGCTCCTACTTTAAAGCCTCTCACGTGACAAGCAAACAACATGTATCAGCTCCCACACGATGAAATCAAAACGCATGAGCAGTAGCAAAAACGCATCTAAAAAATGCAGCAATATACACGCACGGAATGCACATTAAAACGCAATTGAAATGTGACCAAAACGCATGAGGATATGAATAAAACGCAGAATAAAATTCTGCTCATGATCACACCTTCTTCACACCTTCAAAACGCAAGAAAAATGTCCAAAACGGCAAATGAAAATCCAGGTCAAATCTCCACAAATTATTCTATAAATAGAGCTCATTATTCATTCAATGATGAAGCTTGAAGAGCCTCCAAAAATTCTGCACAAATACTCCAAAACACCCAAAAACTCCATTAAAGCTTCAAGAAAAAGTTTCACTAAATTCTTCAAATCTTCATCAAAAATTATTTTCAAAAGTGGAATTCTTCATAAAACAACAAGAGGAAGGGATTAGAAGTTGAAGAGGAGTCTTGCTTTGAGTTTTGAAGGTAGTTGAAAATTTTCGTCGGTTATTCAGAGCTTTCTTTCTCTCTACTTTTGCATCCTCTGTTAATTCTAATTGCATATTCTTGATCATCTCCGTCTCACGATCGCAACAGTATATGGTTTGAGCTTCGTCGCTCCGATTTTTCGGAACTCAAACTTTTGAAGATTGGTGTTTTTGTGTGTAGAAACGTGGAAGCCATGAGGAAGAAGAAGAAGTTGCTTTTCTTAATTTCTTTTTTTATTTATTTTTTAATTGTTTTTTCTATAAAGACTAATGGTATTAGTTTGGACTTAAATTGATAAGTCCATTACTATCCATACCATTATTTCTAGCACCTCACCTCCTTTCTTCTTCATTTTTATTTTTTTTTATTTTTCTTTAACTCCATTTTTTTTTGTACTTTTAAATTATTTTGTTCTCTAATTTTTTCTATTGATTTCTGAACTTTGGAAAATAATTTTTTTGAAAAGAGTTTTAAAAATATTTTTAGTACTTTTTTTTATGGATTATAAATTTAAATTCATATTTCTCTTCATCTTTTTCTTATTTTTTCTTTTGGTCGATGAGATCTCCGATTCGAAGATTATTGATTTTCAAAGAGTTTAATCCTCATTATTTCAAATCTATGGATGTATGCTCATTTGGATCATTATCCATACTTTGAGATTGTGATAGGTTGCTTTTGATAAATTAATGTTAAATCTCGATTAAGATTAGACCGTTACCATTTTTTTTCTTTTAGTGTGGCATGTTTTCGGAGGATGATTCATTATATCATTTCTCTAACATGTATTAGCACAAATATTTTCCACCTTAATTGGTGGTGGCCGGCCTCATTTGTAGGGTAATTACTTTGTAAATTACTCGGCGATTGCTTAACATAGACCTAAACTTGTCCCGAATTCGGAATAAGATTCATTTGGATCCGGTTGCCTCTCGTTTATTTTGTTATCTTTTTGTGGTTGTGTTTGATTAAGTTCATCATACCATTTCTATGTAAATATTATTATACTATTAATATACTAACATTTTAATTCATTCTCGCACCTTATCCTCTTTATTTCAATCTCTCGCTCCTTATCTCTTTTATTATGCTCTTATTATATTATATCATCCACCATATTGTTTATGTTTATATTGTTATGCTTGTGATTTTTCTTTTGTCCATTTGGACACAAAAACATTAATAACGGATCAAACATCTAAAAAGAGTTGTGATTTTAATTCTTGGACTATGGCCACTATCCTTAGCATTGGACTTGGAGTTTGGACTTAGATTTTAGGATCTTTCCCTTTGCTCAAGTTATTATCGATTGAAGACCTTGGCCTCAATTTAGTTCTTTTGTTTATGAAGATGGAAATCCGTTCGCTTTGAAGAATGTTCATCATACGGTTTGATCGCTCTTCTCTTAACTTTTACATTCGAGTCTTAGGATAGTCACTTCATCTCCTCCCACTTCTTAAATTTTCAAATCTTCTCCCTATTTTCAAATCTTCTTTGTTTTCAAACTTCAAACGTTTTCGCAGTCAAACCTTGACTTAGGTCAAGCGATTTTACCTTTTCATTTCATCTTCTTAATAAATGTTAATCCATATAAGCATATCGAAATTTTCTTCTCAAAGACTTTAAAAAATTCAAAACTCACTCAATTGTTTTTGTGCCTTCGTGCACTTTTCTTTTCATATGTTTAGATATGATTCATTCTTTCTAGCGGAATTATTCGCTAAAGAATGACGACTTATCTCTACATTTTAAAATCAATTCAACTCATTATTTCTTTTCACATTTTGTACCACGAACTACGGGGTTTTGATCTCGCATTGCACTTTGTGGGTACGTAGGCATGAGACGTCCGTCTCTTCAAACACAAAAATATTAAAAAACGTTTCTCTTCTCATCTCTTCAATCTCTTTCAAACAAACCATTTTCAAACCATAAAAGCAATAAATATTTCAAAGGGCTCCCGTGGAGTACCACGGACATTTTGGGTGCGTAAAACCTTCCCAATTTGTAACCTATCCCCTTACCCGTTCTCTGTCCGACTCTTTTAGCTTTTTACTTTTAGATTCATTAGGTTTTGTTCGCTCTTTTTCCCTTTTCCATTTGGAATAAAATAAAAGCGCGGTGGCGACTATGTTTACCTTGAGTTAAGTTAGCTAATAGCTTACACTCATGATTTTACCGCTACACTAATCCAACTGACACTACATTCCTTCTGACTTCGTTCACATCTTGTAATTTTTCCTTCGAAATTTTGTACCCGATGCAATCTAGGCCAAGTCATTTGCAACTTGGTTTTCCAATCTTGGGATGTGTTAAAAACTAATTGCTTCAAAAAATTTAAGCAGTCGATTAACTACTACAAAGTACATAATTAAATTTTCATTTATGCACCTGTATTCTTTTGTGAATTGTTTTATAACCAACTCATAATCTCCCATAATTCGACATGAGTTGCCCCCAATTCCAACAATACCTCAAGCCCAACTATCAAAGCTTCGTACTCAGCCTAATTGTTTAAACAAAAACCTTATACTTTATACTTGAGTGTTATTGAAATTTTATAAGGATAAATAATAAGTACCCATATACATGTCCCATATTTATGGCTAGACCCATCGAAGTATAACTTCCAAAAGGTTCGACCTCAAGATAGTTCAATGCATTTTCATTAATGGAGTGTCGACTATAAAGTTTGCTACTACTTGTCCTTTAACTGTCTTTAAAGGCCTATATGTTAAAGAATATTCAATCAATGCTAATTCCCATTTACCAATTCGAATATGCAAAATAGGCTTGGATAACATATGCTTAATAACGTCGAAACGAGAAGAAACATAAACATCATTTGGTTTTAAATATTGCTTCAATTTTGTACATGAATAATACAAGCATAAACATAATTTTGCTACTGTGTTATACCTAGTTTTTGCATCATTTAAAACTCTACTAAGGTAATAAATGGTCCTTTCGACGCCATCATCATCCTCTTAAGCTAACATGCTCCCTAAAGTCTTATCTGATGCAGCTATGTACAATCTCATACTCTTCATCCTACAAGGTTATGAAAGAATAAAAGGGTGGCCCAGGTATTCCTTGATCTTGTCGAAGGCTTCCTGTTGTGCTTGCCCCCAGTCGAACCTATCCTTATTGATTCGAAGCAAAGGTGAGAAGGTTTGCGTTTTTCCACTCAGGGTTGATATGAATCTCCTTAAGAAATTAATTTTTCTTAATAGTGATTGCAATTCCTTCTTTATTTATGGCGCTTTCACTTCCATAATGGTTTTGGTTTTATTTTGATTCATTTCGATCCCCTTTTTATGGACCATAAAGCCTAAGAAGTCCCTTGCATGTATAAAAAAAGCACACTTAAGAGGATTCATTTTAAGACCATGCTTTCTCATCCTTTCAAAGGAATGTCGAAGATGGTCAACATGATCTTTCCCTGAAATAGACTTAACAACAATATTATCAATATAAATTTGCATAAAAGTGTCTATAAAATCATGGAAGATCGAATTCATTGCTCTCTGATAGGTTGCCCTAACATTTTTAAACCAAAAGGCATCACTACCCATTCATAGGTGCCTAAGGCTTCTGGACATCAAAAAGCAGTCTTTGGGACATCCTCTTCAACAATGAATATTTAATTGTATCCAGAATATCCGTCTAACATGCTAAGATATTCATGTCCTACAATAGAGTCGACAAACATTTCTGCCACAGGCATCGAATACTCATCTTTGGGGGTTGCAGAATTTAAATCTCTAAAATCAATATAGACCCTCAAAGAACCATTATTGTTTATAAATAGAACAATATTAGCTAGCCATTCGACATACCTGGCAGTACGGGTGAACTTGCATCGAAGAAACCTTTCAATCTCCTCTGTTATTTTTGAGAGGATTGTTGGGGTGAACCGTCTTGGATTTTGCTTAACAAGTTTCTTCCCAGGCTTGATTGGCAACTGTCATACCCTAATTTTTGACCCTAAGATTTTTCGCATTTCATCTGCATCTTGCATACTAACAAGATTGTGCTGGTTGCTCGGTTCTTCTCGGGTGTATGTTTATGCCTCACAGGGGATCACAATTGCCTTTGTTTTTATTTGCTTTATATTTGTTTATGTTTACTAATCACTAACCAAAATCCAAAAATATGTTGTAGTTCACTTCTTCTCCTTCTTTGTGCTTTCAGGAGTTGCAGGGTTTTCAAAGGCCGACAATGTTGTTAATTCAAATGTGGTTGTTCAGTTATGATCTGATTCAGATGGAAGTTTGACTTAATCTTGGTCAAACTATCAGGAGATTGTTTCAACTGCAAGTTATTTGTGTCGATGGTTATTTCTCAGGCAGTGCGTATTCAATGATAAGTTGTGTTGTGTGCGAAAATTCTCTCGTTTATTGAGTTGCGATTCATGCGAAGTTTGATCCAGATTATCTTAATTGGGTGTTCATCAATACATCAGTGGATTTATTTTCCAATGATCAATCCAGATATATTTGAAAAGATTCAGAAAATTAAAGGTGGATGGTCGTGGTTTCAGTGGCGATTTGTTCAATGACTTGAGGTTGGTTTCATTCATCATGTGTGTGGAAATTCAAAATTTGGTTCTGGGCTTAAAATAAATAAATCATCGCTTCATCCATTATCCGATTCAGATACATTTTTTCTAGCAACCATTTTTTTAAACTCATCCATATTCCCATTATCCAATTATTTTCTATTCAATATATTTCTAATCATTGTCCATATTTCTATTTTCCATTTCCAAATACTCAATTTAATATTCATCATCATTTTAATTTCCACATTTTAATTCATTTCTCAATATCCAATTTTTGTATCACCAAAATTATCATTCACCTTTATCCATTTTTTTTCATAATTCCAATATTTCATTTATTATATTAAAAAATCATTATCCATTTTTATATATAATACCATAATTTTTTTTATCCATTCTTATATCTTTTTACTTTTACCACAAAAAAATTATACAAAATTCTAAAGCCCATTACATTTGATACCCACTTTTTATTGTTTTTTTATACAAAATAAATAATAAATGAAAAAAATAATAATGAAGCTAGCAAGTACTTCCATGTCACGTGACTTTATATCAAACTTCATTCAAGCCAATTCCAAGCAACATACACACATTTCCAAAACGCACAAGTCTAGTGAGCAAAACGCAAGAAAAAAAATTCAGCAAGTATCATGCATTTCACCTGAACCGAAAACGCGGAAAAAACTCAAAAACAACTCCAAATTTTCAATTCAAATTTCACTCCTCCAATTCTATAAATAGAGCACAATTCTCATCCATTTCCAAGCTTTGAGAGCCTCTTGAACCCCTGCAAAAACACCTCCAAATTCAAAAACTCCATTAAAATTCCATAACCAAAGCTTCAACCAATTCTTCAAATATTCATCAAAAATCGTTTCTAAGAGTGGAATTCTTCATAAAACAACAAGAGGAAGAGATTAGAAGTGGAAGAGGAGTCTTGCTTTAATTTTTTGAGGTAGTTGGAAATTTCTGTAGGTTATTCGGAGCTCTATTTCTCTCTACTCTTGCATTCTCTGTTAATTATAATTACATATTTGAAATCCTGTCCGTCTCACGATCGCAACGGTATATGGTTTGAGCTCCGTCGCTCCGATTTGATGGAACTCAAAATTTTGAAGATTGACAAATGATGGTGGTGATTCACGGTTACTACAAGGAAGAAGAAAGAATACTATTTTTCTTCTTTTTGATTTATTTTTATTTCATAAAATTGGTGTATTAGTTTGGGCTTAAGTGCAATTTAAGTCCAATAACTATTACCACCATACAATTGCTCCTTCTTACCTCTTTTCATCTTCATTTTTTTTATTTTCTTTAACTCCATTTTTTTTGTTCTTTTAAATTGTTTTGTTCTTTGATTTTTTATTTATTTATTGATTTCTGAATTTTGGAAAAGAATTGTTGAAAAGAAGTTTTAAAAAATATTTTTTAGTTTTTTTTATGGATTATAATTTTAAATCCATATTTCTCTTCATCTTATTTTTTTTTCTTTTGGTCGATGAAATCTCCGATTCGAAGATTATTGATTTTCAAAGAGCTTAATCTTCATTATTTCAAATCTATGGTTGAATGATCATTTGGATCATTCTCCATACTTTGGAATCGTGATAGGTTGCCTTTGATAAATTAATGTTAAATCTCGATTAAGATTAGACCGTTACCACTTTTTTTCTTTTCGTGCGACATGTTTTCGGAGAATGATCCATCATATCATTTCTCTAACATGTATTAGCACAAATATTTTCCACCTTAATTGGTGGTGACCGACCTCATTTGTAGGGTAATTACTTCGTAAATTACTTGGCGATTGCTTAACATAGACCTAAACTTGTCCCGAATTCAGAATAAGATCTTATTGGATCCGGTTGCCTTGCGATTTTGGTTATCTCTTTTTGGTTGTGGTTGATGAAGTTCACCATACCATTGTTATGTAAATATTATTATACTATTAATATACTAACATTTTAATTCATTCTCGCACCTTATCCTCTTTATTTCAATCTCTCGTTTCTTATCTCTTTTATTATGCTTTTATTATACAATATCATCCATCATATTGTTTATGTTTATATTTATATTCTTGTGTTTTTTCCTTTGTCCATTTGGACACAAAAAACATTAATAAAGGATTAAACATCTAAAAAAAACTTGTGACTTTAATTTTGGACTATGGCTACAATCCCTAGCATTGGACTTGGAGTTTTGGACTTAGACTCTAGGATCATTCCTTTGTTTGAGCTATTATGGATTGGAGACTTTAGCCCAATTTGGTTCACTTGTTTATAAAGATGGAAGTCCTATTGTTTCGAAGGATGTTCACCATACGGTTTGATCGTTCTTCCCTTAACTTTTACTTTCAAGTTTTAAGATAGTCACTTCATCTCCTCCCACTTCTTAAATTTTCAAATCTTCTCCCTATTTTCAAATCTTCTTTTTTTTCAAACTTCAAAATGTTTTCATAATCAAACCTTGACTTAGGTCAAGCGGTTTTACCTTTCCATTTTGTTTCTTAATAAATGCTAAACCACATAAGCATATCGAAACTTTCTTCTAAAAAAATACTTAAAAAAATTCAAAACTCATTCAATTGTTTTTGTGCCCTCGTGCACTTTTCTTTTCATATGTTTAGATATGATTCATTCTTTCTAGCGGAATTATTCGCTAAAGAATGACGACTTATCTTTACATTTTAAAATCAATTTAATGCATTGTTCTTTTCACATTCTTACCACGAACTACGAGGTTTTGATCTCGCATTGCACTTTGTGGGTACGTAGGCATGAGACAATCGTCTCTTCAAACACAAAAATATTAAAAAACATTTCTCTTCATCTCTTCAATCTCTTTCAAACAAACCATTTTTAAACCAAAAAAGCAATAAATATTTCAAAGGGCTCCCGTGGAGTACCACAAACATTTTGGGTGCGTAAAACCTTCCCAATATGTAACTTATCCCCTTACATGTTCTCTGTTCAATTCTTTTAGATTTTTGCTTTTAGATTTATTAGGTTTTATTCGCTCTTTTTCCCTTTTCCATTTGGAATAAAATAAAAGCGCGATGGCGACTCTGTTTACCTTGAGTTAAGTTAACTAATAACTTACACTCATTATTTTACCGCTACAGAAAAGTGGCGACTCTGCTGGGGAGTCAATCTCTAAGGGGATTCGGCCTACTTTGATTTGTTTACTGCTTTGGTTTGATTTGTTTGTTACTTGTTTGTTTTGTTTCAGTTTTGGTGATCCTCTGTGAGTGAGATAGATTCTAACCCGGATTTGAGTTGAACTTATGAAAGGACGGCGATATTCGAAGCGATACGCGATGGAGTAGTCCAAAGCGATATCAATTTGATAATCTCCACTCGGTTAGGCTCTCTTGGATTATCAATGTCATGATGAGTAATCATACGTGGCATTATTTTCCGACCTTGAGGTGATCATACTGAGGACCGTAGAACCCTTAACCAATCCAAGCCAATTTAGGAACGTAGTGCGGAAATTATCCGGGTGTAAACCTAAGGTGGTTGTCACGCGATTCTACACTCGGACGAGGTCTATTTTAAGAATGTTATCCGGGTGTAAACCTAAGGTGGTTGTCATGCAAATATTTGTTTTTGTCAAGATATTTCATGACCACATTCTTGATGTTAACCATGTTTGCAATAATTGAGTTGTTTCTTTGAAAAGGGAAGTGAACATAGCATATCATTACATCCTCGCATATTCTTGCATTCGTCCGAGTCGTGTGGGAACTCATCCCGGTTGTTTCCTTCTTCAGTTGTCTGTTGATCCGTCAAGATGTCTCCTCACCACAGATACGGTACTAGAGCTGCTAACAGATTGAGAGCTATCAGATTGAGAATGGAAAACCAAGAACAACATAACCTGGAAGTCAGAATGGAGATTGATGAGTTGAAGGTCAGTATGACCAGGCTCACTAAAATGATGCAAGTTCTGATTGCTCGAGGTGAACCACCTCAAAGGACTGTTATCTCAGAAGTTGTTACTGCTGTTGTTGACCCTCATGTGATTCAGCAACCAACTTCTACTTGGCCAGAATTTGGGTTACCTCCAGATTATGTGCCAGTTTCTGCTAATACTCAAATGGGTGGTCCATCTGTTGTGCCAGTATTTTCAGCTCCGACTTTTGTCGAACCTCAACCTGTTGTGCACACTACTGCTCAGACTACTTATCAGAATTCTCCTTTTTTGTACCAGGCTGCTGGTCCACAAGCTGAAAGTCAGGGTGAACCTGGATATATGGATGAAGTTAGAGAGCAATGTTTGACTCTTGAGAAGAGGGTAAGAGGTCTAGAAGGAAAAGATGTCTTTGGTTTTGCTGCAATAGACATGTGTTTGGTCTATGACCTAGTTTTGCCTGATAAATACAAAGTTCCTGTATTCGAGAAATACAATGGTCATACTTGTCCAAAGATTCATTTGCTGATGTATTGTCGCAAAATGACTGCACAAGCCAAGGATGACAAGCTGCTTATTCACTATTTTCAAGATAGTCTGAGTGGTGCTTCTATGAAGTGGTATGTAGGACTTGAGAAGAGTCACATCCGAAGTTGGAAGGATTTATCTGATGCTTTCATAAGACAGTATAAGTACAATCTGGATATGGCGCCTGACCGTCGTCAACTTCAAAATATGTCTCAGAAAGAGAAAGAATCATTCAAAGAGTACGCTCAGTGTTGGAGAGAGCTAGCTTCTCATGTGGAGCCACCTTCGACCGAGAAAGAATTAACTGGTTTGTTCATGGATACACTTCAACCGTTCTTTTGGGAGAAAATGGTAGGAAATGTTTTATCTGGTTTTTCTGACCTAGTCACTATTGGAGAAAGACTAGAGGAAGGTATCAAGAAGGGTAACATTATTAATGCTGAATCTTTTAATGCTGCAAGAAAGTTTCTTGGGAACTTTCAAAAGAGAAGAGATGGTGATGCTTATGCTGTTTCAACTGAGAGGAAGCCTTATCGCCCACAACAACGATATGTTCAACCATACGTAGCTGCAGTTGCTCCTGTTGTCAAAGCTCAACCAGCTCAAGCTCAAGTTCAAGTTCGAGCTCAACCAATTCAAGCTCAAGTTCAAGTTCGAGCTCAATCTCAGGCTCCTCATCTTGCTGCTGGACAAAATCAGTATCGCAATAGGCCAAACTTTGATCCTATCCCGATGACTTACGCTGATTTGTATCCTTCCTTGATTAAGAGTGGTATAATTACTACTAGGCTTCCATCTACTATTCCAAATCCTCTTCTAGCTAACTATAGATCGGATCTTCGCTGCGAGTTTCATCAAGGTGGAACTGGTCATGACTTGGAACATTGCTTTGCACTGAAAGCTAAAGTGCAAGAACTTATGAGGAACAACATCCTTTCCTTTCATGACACAAATCCTAATGTCAAAAATCCTTTGCCGAAGCATGAGAAGTGAATCTTCAGACGACTTCAACAGTCAGATTATCTTCAAGGCCAAAATCTCAGACAAGACAACTCATCCTTGTTGCTGATGGATCACTAAGCCATTGTTTCTTTATGTTTGCAATTTTCTTCAATTGTATTGACTTGTTTGCTTTTAATCTTGTTTGTACTTTCATGTTGATTTTAATGAAATGAGCATTGCTTTGTTTTGATTCAATTTCATTTACTATTTGCATCTTTATGCTTTATATTTCAAGTTCATTTTTTTTCTTTCTCAAGCTCTTACAATGATTGGAGGGAGGATGATGAAAACGAGATACCCATAATTTTTGTTGGTATGCTTTCAATTGAGACTTGGTTGATGATATACAGGCATTGTTTCAAATCTCAAACACTGGAGAAATAAGGAAGTTAATCCCTTGTCAACCCCTTTGAGCCTTGAAGTTGGAGTTTCTTTCTATTCAAAAAAACCCGCAATTTTAACCTGGGGATGGGTAGTTCACAATTAATTTGAATGTGCACTCAAGTACAAGAGAATCATTTAAGACGCCTTTCAATAAAGGTTGCAATCTCAAGCTTTCCTTCACACACACCAAAGAAGTGTTGAAGATGATTCTCAATTCAAAAGCTAATGATGGTTCATCGTAATCATTAAGCCATGCAATCATTATCTTTCAAAAAAAATGATATTAAAAGAAAATTATTGAAAAAACTCAAAGCCTGCTAAGTCAAAACCTATGAAGGAGACTTAGGCAAAAACTGGGGCATCCCGCTGGCTGTAAGTTGAAATGACACAGTTCAGGCAAAAGTTAGGGACAATACAAAGAAAGATCAATCAAGAGGTTCTTAAAATCCTCAACAAAAATAAGATGAGTTGACCAAAGTCCTCACCAAAAAGAAAAAAAAGGAAGAAATGACTGCTATCTCAAAATCTCTTGGCTTATGAGCCATCTTCATCTGTGCAATCCCAAATGTCTTGGAACTTAAATGCATAGGTTGATTTAATTGAATGTAGGACTGAAGTTCATCACGAAGTTGGGTTGGGTACAAATAAACTTTGAGCCTATATCCTTTGTTTCATAAACCGTGAAACTGACCTCATTACAACCTTCAAAAGTCCAAATTGAATCCAAGTTTCTTTTGAAAAACATACTATAGCAAGGTTGCATAAACTGACTCCCAAGTTTGTTACCAATCATTTGTTTTCTTAAATATTGCTTTATCTTTCATGTTGTCTCAACCGCCGTGATGTGACAAATTTTTCATTTACTTTACATCAATAAATTTCATTCCAAAAATGATTTTTGATTTCAAAATTTTGCATGAACTTTGCATTAAAATTACCGGGTTTCTACAAACACTTTTTATTTGCAAACAAACTTTCCTCATCAAGGATTTTTCAAACGGTTGAGAAACTTGGTCAGTGATCCTACCAAGGGGCAAGTTTTTCCCAGGTCCTATGGTTCAAGAGTTGTTGCTCAGTGCAAGTTATTCTCAGATTTGGTTAGTCAAAAGATTCTCTGCAAGTTTCATACTGGATTTATCTTCTCAACATTCATTTCAAGAACTGAAGCCATGATCAGTTTATTTTCTCAATAGTCATTTCACGATTTGATCATTATTTTCTCCGATAGTAGTCAAGAACTGAATCCATTATCAGTTTACCTTCACCAGTCATTGAACTTGGGGCAATTTTCTTCAAGAATCTCCAAGCAGCTTTTCATGACTTCTCTCAAAAGATTTTCCACTTGGTACAGTTTACCGGTGTGACAGAGATTTGTTCAACAGTAGCATTTCTAATCTCCAAGAAGAATGGCAGTAATTTCTGTGTTGAGGGATCACTCTTCCTTCTTTCCATACCTCTAAGATTCTAAATTGGTTGTCAACATTTTCTCTCATATTATTTTCTTGGGTGTGTTATTCCCCATTCTTGTTAACGTTTGCATATTTGAGTGTGTTATTCCTCATTATGCGTTTTCCTGGGTGGGTTATTCCCCATTTTTGTATACATGTGCATATTTGAGTGTGTTATTCCTCATTATGCGCTTTCTTGGGTGTGTTATTCCCCACTTTCGTAGGCATATATGAGTGTGTTAGTCCTCATTATGCGTTTCTCAAGGTCTTGTTGTCTTCAACATCTTACCTTGTGATTAAAGTCCAACTTACTAGCACCTACAAAAAATACTTATTTGTCCCTTTTATCCGATGTCATTCTCGGATGTTCATAGTGAAGTCATCATTGATTTGATGTACTGTCCTGGACTTTTCCCCATCTCATTCAGTTCTGTTCCTGAATGTTGTGATTCACATTTTATCTGATTGTTATTCTCGGATGTTGTGATCACTTTCCTTCCGATGCCATTCTCGGATGTCCATAGTGGAGTCATCATTGATTTGATATACTTTCCCGAACTTTTTCCATTTCATTCAGTTTTGTTCCTGAATGTTGTGATTCACATTTTTATCTGATTGTTATTCTCAGATGTTGTGATTACCTTTTTCCAATTGCCATTCTCGGATATCCCTTGTAAAGTCAGTAATGTCATCCTTGGATGCTTCTGATGAACTGTCTGCAACTTTTTCTCACTTCATTCAGTGCCATTCTTGGATGTTGTGATCCTTTCTGTCCAACCGCTATTCTTGGACCTTTTCGCCTCAGCTGAGCCACGTTGTGGTCTCTAGCATGTTATTTTTCCCCGTCAGAGTTTTATGCTCCTTATCCCCAACATTTATTCTATTTCTTGTGTCGTTTTATTCCTTACAGATTTCTCTACATTTCATATGCTTTCATAAAATTTTCATCTGCATTTTCATTTGCTTTCATATTTGCTTTCATATCATTCTCATATCATTCTCATATCATTTTCATATCATTTCATATCGTTCGTTTTATTTCATTCCATTCCATTCCATTCCATTCCATTCCATTTTTTTGGCATCTTAGGATCAAAAATAGGGTTATTGATATTTAAGTATCTTCCATCTTGTCGAAACAAAGATTTCAATCTTCATTATCTCTGGATTGAAGAAACATAAATAGGGGCATCTGTCGTACCCTAATTTTTGACCCTAAGATTTTTCGCATTTCATCTGCATCTTGCATACAAACAAGATTGCGCTGGTTGCTCGGTTCTTCTCGGGTGTATGTTTATGCCTCACAGGGGATCACAATTGCTTTTGTTTTTATTTGCTTTATATTTGTTTATGTTTACTAATCACTAACCAAAATCCAAAAATATGTTGTAGTTCACTTCTTCTCCTTCTTTGTGCTTTCAGGAGTTGCAGGGTTTTCAAAGGCCGACAGTGTTGTTAATTCAAATGTGGTTGTTCAGTTATGATCTGATTCAGATGGAAGTTTGACTTAATCTTGGTCAAACTATCAGGAGATTGTTTCAACTGCAAGTTATTTGTGTCGATGATTATTTCTCAGGCAATGCGTATTCAATGATAAGTTGTGTTGTGTGCGAAAATTCTCTGGTTTATTGAGCTGCGATTCATGCGAATTTTGATTCAGATTATCTTAATTGGGTGTTCATCAATTCATCAGTGGATTTATTTTCCAATGATCAATCCAGATATATTTGAAAAGATTCAGAAAATTAAAGGTGGATGGTCGTGGTTTCAGTGGCGATTTGTTCAATGGCTTGAGGTTGGTTTCATTCATCATGTGTGTGGAAATTCAAAATTTGGTTCTGGGCTTAAAATAAATAAATCATCGCTTCATCCATTATCCAATTCAGATACATTTTTTTAGCAACCATTTTTTTAAACTCATCCATATTCCCATTATCCAATTATTTTCTATTCAATATATTTCTAATCATTGTCCATATTTCTATTTTCCATTTCCAAATACCCAATTTAATATTCATCATCATTTTAATTTCCACATTTTAATTCATTTCTCAATATCCAATTTTTGTATCACCAAAATTATCATTCACCTTTATCCATTTTTACTTCATAATTCCAATATTTCATTTATTATATTAAAAAATCATTATCCATTTTTATATATAATACCATATTTTTTTTATCCATTCTTATATATCTTTTTACTTTTACCACAAAAAAATTATACAAAATTCTAAAGCCCATTACATTCGATACCCACTTTTTATTGTTTTTTTATACCAAATAAATAATAAATGAAAATAATAATAATGAAGCTAGCAAGTACTTCTATGTCACGTGACTTTATATCAAACTTCATTCAAGCCAATTCCAAGCAACATACACACATTTCCAAAACGCACAAGTCTAGTGAGCAAAACGCAAGAAAAAAAATTCAGCAAGTATCATGCATTTCACCTGAACCGAAAACGCGGAAAAAACTCAAAAACAACTCCAAATTTTCAATTCAAATTTCACTCCTCCAATTCTATAAATAGAGCACAATTCTCATTCATTTCCAAGCTTTGAGAGCCTCTTGAACCCCTGCAAAAACACCTCCAAATTCAAAAATTCCATTAAAATTCCATAACCAAAACTTCAACCAATTCTTCAAATATTCATCAAAAATCGTTTCTAAGAGTGAAATTCTTCATAAAACAACAAGAGGAAGAGATTAGAAGTGGAAGAGGAGTCTTGCTTTAATTTTTTGAGGTAGTTGGAAATTTCCGTCAGTTATTCGGTGCTATATTTCTCTCTACTCTTGCATTCTCTATTAATTATAATTACATATTTGGAATCCTCTCCGTCTCACGATCGCAACGGTATATGGTTTGAGCTCCGTCGCTCCGATTTGATGGAACTCAAAATTTTGAAGATTGACAAATGATGGTGGTGATTCACGGTTACTACAAGGAAGAAGAAAAAAGACTATTTTTCTTCTTTTTGATTTATTTTTATTTCATAAAATTGGTGTATTAGTTTGGGCTTAAGTGCAATTTAAGTCCAATAACTATTACCACCATACAATTGCTCCTTCTTACCTCTTTTCTTCTTCATTTTTTTTCTTTCTTTAACTCCATTTTTTTTGTTCTTTTAAATTGTTTTGTTCTTTGATTTTTTATTTATTTATTGATTTCTGAATTTTGGAAAAGAATTGTTGAAAAGAAGTTTTAAAAAATATTTTTTAGTTTTTTTTTTTATGGATTATAATTTTAAATCCATATTTCTCTTCATCTTATTTTTTTTTCTTTTGGTCGATGAAATCTCCGATTCGAAGATTATTGATTTTCAAAGAGCTTAATCTTCATTATTTTAAATCTATGGTTGAATGATCATTTGGATCATTCTCCATACTTTGGAATCGTGATAGGTTACCTTTGATAAATTAATGTTAAATCTCGATTAAGATTAGACCGTTACCACTTTTTTTCTTTTCGTGGGACATGTTTTCGGAGAATGATCCATCATATCATTTCCTAACATGTATTAGCACAAATATTTTCCACCTTAATTGGTGGTGGCCGGCCTCATTTGTAGGGTAATTACTTCGTAAATTACTCGGCGATTGCTTAACATAGACCTAAACTTGTCCCGAATTCGGAATAAGATCTTATTGGATCCGATTGCCTTGCGATTTTGGTTATCTCTTTTTGGTTGTGGTTGATTAAGTTCACCATATCATTGTTATGTAAATATTATTATACTATTAATATACTAACATTTTAATTCATTCTCGCACCTTATCCTCTTTATTTCAATCTCTCGTTCCTTATCTCTTTTATTATGCTTTTATTATACTATATCATCCATCATATTGTTTATGTTTATATTGATATTCTTGTGCTTTTTCCTTTGTCCATTTGGACACAAAAAACATTAATAAAGGATTAAACATCTAAAAAAAACTTGTGACTTTAATTTTGGACTATGGCTACTATCCTTAGCATTGGACTTGGAGTTTTGGACTTAGATTCTAGGATCATTCCTTTGCTTGAGCTATTATGGATTGAAGACTTTAGCCTGATTTAGTTCACTTGTTTATAAAGATGGAAGTCCTATTGTTTTGAAGGATGTTCACCATACAATTTGATCGTTCTTCCCTTAACTTTTACTTTCAAGTTTTAAGATAGTCACTTCATCTCCTCCCACTTCTTAAATTTTCAAATCTTCTCTCTATTTTCAAATATTCTTTGTTTTCAAACTTCAAAATGTTTTCATAATCAAACCTTGACTTAGGTCAAGCGGTTTTACCTTTCCATTTCGTTTCTTAATAAATGCTAAACCACATAAGCATATCGAAACTTTCTTCTAAAAAAATACTTAAAATAATTCAAAACTCATTCAATTGTTTTTGTGCCCTCGTGCACTTTTCTTTTCATATGTTTAGATATGATTCATTCTTTCTAGCAGAATTATTCGCTAAAGAATGACGACTTATCTTTACATTTTAAAACCAATTCAATGCATTGTTCTTTTCACATTTTGTACCACGAACTACGAGGTTTTGATCTCGCATTGCACTTTGTGGGTACGTAGGCATGAGACAATCGTCTCTTCAAACACAAAAATATTAAAAAACATTTCTCTTCTCATCTCTTCAATCTCTTTCAAACAAACCATTTTCAAACCAAAAAAGCAATAAATATTTCAAAGGGCTCCCGTGGAGTACCACAGATATTTTGGGTGCGTAAAACCTTCCCAATTTGTAACTTATCCCCTTACCCGTTCTCTGTTCAATTCTTTTAGCTTTTTACTTTTAGATTCATTAGGTTTTATTCTCTCTTTTTCCCTTTTCCATTTGGAATAAAATAAAAGCGCGGTGGCAACTCTGTTTACCTTGAGTTAAGTTAACTAATAACTTACACTCATGATTTTACCGCTACAGAAAAGTGGCGACTCTGCTGGGGAGTCAATCTCTAAGTGGATTCGGCCTACTTTGATTTGTTTACTGCTTTGGTTTGATTTGTTTGTTACTTGTTTGTTCTGTTTCGGTTTTGGTGTTCCTCTGTGAGTGAGATAGATTCTAACCCGGATCTGAGTTGAACTTATGATAGGACGGCGATATTCGAAGCGATACGCGATGGAGTAGTCCAAAGCGATATCAATTTGATAATCTCCACTCGGTTAGGCTCTCTTGGATTATCAATGTCATGATGAGTAATCATACGTGGCATTATTTTCTGACCTTGAGCTGATCATACTGAGGACCGTAGAACCCTTAACCAATCCAAGCCAATTTAGGAACGTAGTGCGAAAACTATCCGGGTGTAAACCTAAGGTGGTTGTCATGCGATACTACACTCGGACGAGGTCTATTTTAAAAATGTTATCGGTTGGGGAGTAATCCAACGTACCGATAAAATTTTAAAGATGGCTGTTAACTCCGGGAACCTCTGTTAGCACCCTTTTGTTTTTTTGCAGGTACAATGAAGACAAACCTTAGTACATGCCTTTGTAGGTTGTTGGTTCTTATCCCTTGACTCCATGCTCGTGATCCGATCCTTTGAACATGTGTGCTTTGCGTGATCTTGTTTGTGGTTGTTGCATCTACATATTCATCATGATCATCATCACAACCATTTTTCAAGGAAAACAATTCCGATTATTGCAAATATTGAAAAAAGCAAATATTTGTTTTTGTCAAGATTTTTCATGACCACATTCTTGATGTTAACCATGTTTGCAATAATTGAGTTGTTTCTTTGAAAAGGGAAGTGAACATAGCATATCATTACATCCTCGCATATTCTTGCGTTCATCCGAGTCGTGTGGGAACTCATCCCGGTTGTTTCCTTCTTCAGTTGTCTGTTGATCCGTCAAGCTGTCTCCCCACCACAAATACGGTACTAGAGCTGCTAACAAATTGAGAGCTATCATATTGAGAATGGAAAACCAAGAACAACATAACCTGGAAGTCAGAATGGAGATTGATGAGTTGAAGGTCAGTATGACCAGACTCACTAAAATGATGCAAGTTCTGATTGCTCGAGGTGAACCACCTCAAAGGGCTGTTATCTCAGAAGTTTTTTACTGTTGTTGTTGACCCTCCTGTGATTTAGTAGCCAACTTCTACTTGGCCAGAATTTGGGTTACCTCCAGATTATGTGCCAGTTTCTGATAATACTCAAATGGACGGTCCATATGTTGTGCCAGTATTTTCAGCTCCGACTTTTGTCGAACCTCAATCTGTTGTGCACACTACTGCTCAGACTACTTATCAGAATTCTCCTTTTTTGTACCAGGCTGCTGGTCCACAAGCTGAAAGTCAGGGTGAACCTGGATATATGGATGAAGTTAGAGAGCAATGTTTGACTCTTGAGAAGAGGGTAAGAGGTCTAGAAGGAAAATATGTCTTTGGTTTTGCTGCAATAGACATGTGTTTGGTCTCTGACCTAGTTTTGTCTGATAAGTTCAAAGTTCCTGTATTCGAGAAATACAATGGTCATACTTGTCCAAAGATTCATCTGCTGATGTATTGTCGCAAAATGGCTGCACAAGCCAAGGATGACAAACTGCTTATTCACTATTTTCAAGATAGTCTGAGTGATGCTTCTATGAAGTGGTATGTAGGACTTGAGAAGAGTCACATCCGAAGCTGGAAGGATTTATCTGATGCTTTCATAAGATAGTATAAGTACAATCTGGATATGGCACCTGACCGTCGTCAACTTCAAAATATGTCTTAGAAAGAGAAAGAATCATTCAAAGTGTACGCTCAGCGTTGGAGAGAGCTAGCTGCTCAACTGGAGCCACCTTTGGCCGAGAAAAAATTAACTGGTTTGTTCATGGACACACTTCAACCGTTCTTTTGGGAGAAAATGGTAGGAAGTGTTTCATCTGGTTTTTCTGACCTAGTCATTATTGGAGAAAGACTAGAGGAAGGTATCAAGAAGGGTAAGATTATCAATGTTGAATCTTTTAATGCTGCAAGAAAGTCTCTTGGGAACTTTCAAAAGAGAAGAGATGGTGATGCTTATGCTGTTTCAACTGAGAGGAAGCCTTATCGCCCGCAACAACGATATGTTCAACCATACGTAGTTGCAATTGCTCATGTTGTCAAAGCTCAACCAACTCAAGCTCAAGTTCAAGTTCGAGCTCAACCAGTTCAAGTCTTTCGAACTTATTTTAGACCGACCTATGTAAAATTGCTCATGGAATAAACGCTCCAATTGAGTCCAATTATAAATCAAACCAGGTGGTAACGTAGTAAACAATGTAAACACATTTTTAGTGAGAGGTATAGGGAAATATTTAATCTATAGACTCTCATCACTTGCAATCTCCCTAGCTTCGATCAGGTAGCGTGCCACGTGTTCGATGGTGGATTCAATTGTATCCCTTGAGAATTTGGAAAACTTTAGGACCTTCGTCCTTGGGGGTAATTCAGACTGGAGCATATAGTCTACTATGGGCAAAGTAAAATTTGGCCTAGCGAAGCCCATATTCATCCCACTTTGCGTCATTATCCTTTCGACAATGGTTGACAGATTATCCTCTGCTGCCATATTATTATGTCTAACTTATTGAACCATATTATCTGCATTTTGGTTCCTATTCACCGTCATTACTCTTGGTTTTTCTTCTTCAATAATAGGGATTTTATTTCTTGGAGGTTCAACCCTGGGTAGTTCGGCTACCTCTTGATTATTTGGATTCGCCTGTTGGACATTTTCCCTAAATTCGACACCATAATTTTCTCTCATGTATTGTCTAGTTGGGTGTCGAGTAGGGGCATGTACTCCCATAAATTATGCAATTCGCGCCATTTGGGATGCCAATTGTTGATTAGTTTGAGTGGTACTCTAAATCAAAGGTTGAAATACTCCCCCCATGGTTTGACACAAAGTATGTACCATTTGAATATTGTTTTCATCCATTTGCTGCCTTAAATAGGCCGCAAATTTATTCGTCAAGTCATGACCTTGGGCGGAATATCCCAACCCTATGGTTTGACTATTTCGACCCATGTTCACTCCAGATCCTGATTCCTGCAAGGGGGAAGAAAGCATATATTTTTAAAATACCGCAGACACATTACGCAAGGTTTGCATCACCGTTGTTGACATGCCATAGATTGGGTTCATAGGCAAAGGTTGTGAAAACCTTGAGGGAGGGAAAAACCTAAACATTGATGTATTTGGTGGTGGAGTCTGAGGATTTGCTCCTACGTATTCCATCAATGGTTGAGTATAAGGCCTATATATCATTCCCCATGTTTTTACCATCGAAGAAACCAATTCTGAAACCATGGCTGAAGTTGTTGATCCTCTTGTCAAAGGATTTGTGGGAGGCACCACATCACTCATAGATATATCTTATGGATTGATGTTGGTGTTTGGAGCAGTCAAACTGCTTGGTTGAGGATTCGACTCAGTCGTATGGGGATTTGAATTACTTGGATTCCCTTGACTAGATGCCATTTTCCTCATATTTCTTTTCTTTGGTATGTATTCGTCTGTAGTGGCTACCTTTCCACTTCTCAAATGCATACAACAAAATATTACACAACACTTTGATCAACGAACACGTAAAGAAAATGAAGTTATAAAACTTCTAAGAGTTGATTATTTTAAAGGAAGTTATAAAACTTCCAAAAGTTTGTTACTATAGCAATGTCCCACTGGGCGTGCCAATTTGTTTATCCTGAAAATTAATAAACAACCGTTGGTCCTCTAAAAACAACAAAACATTCTCAGTTACTCACAAGATCAACCAGATTGATCCTAGGACATGTGATATAATAGGTATTAATTGGTTTTTCAGTGATAATGTCATAAACTCTTCGACAGACTTTATGAAGTGTTTTAATAAAAATAGAAAATAAAATAAACAAGACTCAAAGTAATTAAAGTCGAAGGTAAAATGCAATGAAATGTAAATTGCAAGAAAATGTAAAATAAAGCAAGTAAATAAACAATAAATTGTTGAAGAATAAACTTGCTTGAAACTAAAGAAATGAAAAGTAAATGACTTCAAAGTAAAAACTTGAATATAAATTGCATTGATAAGAAATAGGGTGGTGATCTCATCACATACATTTTTGCCTTCAATCATTTCTCTGCACATGAGTACTTTGAGTGTTTATGGAGTAACTTGTACAACATGATTCACACACAATTCTAACACTAGAACTACATTCTTTATACTAATAAAGATCATTGCTATTGGCAGTTTACTCCTAAAAATATGTCACTTGGCACTTTGCATGTCTTGAACTTCCAATATGCGCCACTTGTCCCTTTTTCAAATTGAAAGAACCATAAGTTTTCCTCCAATATTGAATCTCAACTGATGCACGTCGACCACTTCTCACGAGTGTTCGGTCGAAGTATATTTCCTATACTTAGGAAATATTCTAAGTCCAAATCCTTGCATTCCCTGTGTCTTCGACTCAGGCTTCTTCAATATGATTTGGTCAAAGACTTGTAACTCTTCCAAAAGACATGATACTAAAGTCAATGTTTCCTGAAGTCAACTAGGTATCAAAATTAGGAGCTAACAATTGGGTATCGAACTCATGACTTCAACATTTAAACACAATTGTTTTCTTCAACCGTAGTGATATTTTACACGCTATTGAGTTTTACAATGGTTATTAGTCGATGGTGGTAAAGAGGGCACATACCACCACATCATAAGTTACTACAATTAATCATGCGTCCAATCGTGATGAAAGATCCTTTGATAGTAATATAGGCTATATCGTAGATCTCTGTTAGTTAGCATAAGTTACTTTCATTCCTATTTCTAAATCATAGAGAATGATATTGAACTTTCTAAAAATATTTAAAATAATATAGAACTTAAAAGAACTTTCTAAAAATATTTAAATATTATGGAACTTAAGAAAATATTTCTAAATAAAGATATAATATTTATTAGAACCTTATTAATTCTAGAATATTCTAATTATATGAACCTATAAAACCTTCTTTTAATCAAGTATTATCATTAAAAGTTTCTAGATCATTATATTTTTATTACTTAATTCTCGTCTCTGTGTGAAGTTCTCTCATTCACATCTCATTGCAATAGTTATATGAATTAAACTAACCTCTCATATTCAATTCGAATCAAATCAAATACACAACCAATGACATCATCAATTGTTATATATCCAATAATCCAACCCATAAATCAACTCTCACTCCTCTACCAAATTTAATCAGACTCTAATATTATTTGTTAAAGAACGTCATGATACCACAAATTCAAAACCACATATTCACCCAAAATATAACAACTAAAACATTTCAAACACTTTGCTTTTAGTAAAATTTATATTGTTATCAATTAAAATGAATGTTATTTTGTTTCTTTAAAAAAGCCATTAGCAGATAAATAAAAATGGTAAGAAATATTGCCAAACTAATTTTGAAGTCATCCGAGCACATGCCCTATAAACTCTCAAGTTTTGGCTGGCAAAAGAGAACTTAAATTAATAAATTCGATAGGTAAGTAAGGCACTCCAAAATGACAGTTAACGAAAATAATAAAAAAACAAAAAATCTACAATAACCGACTTACTCTTTACTCTAATTTAAAAGTATAAATAAAATAATATCTTGCCAAAATTCTTAATCAAGATATTTCCTCTCAACCAAACAAACTGATCATGAAAAAGGGCACGACGAAGACGAAGAGAAATCCACCGCCGATAAAGCTTTCCCCATCGGACATCGAAGCAGCAAAGCTTCTCATACAACTCAGCAGCGGAGATTCCGAACAAGATCGAAACAGTAATAACAATAGCAACAGCTACAGCGTTAATCACGACGTTGATTCTGAATATGTATCTTCATCATCCATTTCGGCACTACCGGCTGTTATTGAGATGTCAGATTCTGAAGATGATGGAAGGTGTTTTCCAAGAAGGAAGAAGAGGTATCGCTACGTTAATGAAGAGTTATATAGAGTTACATCTCCTTTACCTGTTATTGATAAAGCTAAGATAATCAAGAGAAGAAGAAAGTGATGAATTGTGTTTACTTTCAAAGTTTGCAGCGTTTGATGGGTAGATTATGTTTATCTTGAAATTTCACTGTTTTAGACTGATTGTATATTTGCTTTGGTTAATGGAATGGAACGTTGTTGTACATTTCAAACTATCGTAACTATTTCTCCATTTGAATCAGTATTCTTGAAATTGGGAACGGGGAAGTGAGTAACACACTCAAATTCTTGATCTTATCTATCATTTTCTAACAATTTAATGTAAAGCCTGCAATGTATTTTTGTTCAAAGATTAAGTTTAACATTGAGAAATTTTGTTCGAGTAATCAAGATTTATTGGGATAGTATTTGCTTAGATTGTGAATATGGCGATTTAGATATAAGGAGGATGCAAAAGTTTAACTTATTGTTAGTAATGGATATGGAGGTTTAAGTTGATCAAGAGGGAAATTATGGTTTGAGATGTTTTTCCATAAGCATGTGGTATGGCGTGGGGGCAGTATTGGGTGGGGGTGAGAAGCTATGATGCATAGACACAGGTACACATCCGGTGCAGATATTAGTATTGGGATACAACATTTAAAAAAAAAATCAAGATTATAACAAAACATCACTATAAAAAATTAAAAAAATAAAAAATAATATAAAGATATAATAATAAAAAAATTAAAATATATAAATATTATGTTGATATTTGAGAAAATCACAAATTTCATTTAAAAATAAATAATGCAAAAAGATGAAGTATCAGTACGGTACAAATGTGTATCTGGTACCAATACTTCAATGTTTTAGAAGTACTCATGCTTCAGAGGTGAGAAGTAGTCTATTAAGTGAAAGAATTTGAAAATTATTAACAAATGTATTCGATTTAGTAAGAAAAATTGATTTCATGATAGCTTGTTCATAAGAGCAAGAGATGGTGAAAGGTTTTATCTAGCACACTTATGATTACAAGAGGAATAGTAGACTCTTTGGTTTAATTCTTGATTAAGTAATTTCAGAGGTTGGTCTAGGTGAAGATTTGGATTTTGAGAGTGAGTTCTTCTCAAGGTTTTAGATTTAAATTTCAATAGGTTCTAATAATTTATGTGTTTGAGGCAATCTCATAAAGAGATTAGCTCTTCCTTTAAATAGATTTAAATGAATCTCGCAAGTAATCGATGAGATTGATCATCTTAGATTAATCGACTATAAAATAGAATATCAAGATTTTGAAAGAGAAAAAAACTTGACAAAGTTATAATTGTGGCAAACATGTTCAGTTTATGATGTGTTTGGATGAGAGATGAATGTGAAAAAGGAGGAAAAAAAAGGAGAAATAAAGTTGATTGATCTATTGTTTCTCTTATTTTATTTACATTATTGATATATTTGGTAATTGTGGATTCATGTATATGATACAAGTTAGAATTCCCTAAAAAAAAGTTAAAGAATGAAGTGAAATAAATAAAATGAAAAGGATATTTAGAACATACAAATGGGTCATAATGGTAAATACCTAAATAAAGAATATAAGGACTATTTAATCGTATCACGGTTGACATTGGCCGGTCTAAGATAGTTTGTGTAATGCTCCAATTTCGTGATTTAATTTTGTAGCTTGTTGTCATCGATTATTTGGTGTTGGTCGAATATTGTTGTGCTGATGATGAAATCATTTGAAATTATTTTAGTAAAGAGTAATATTAAGGATAATTATTTTATATTATTCATATTATCATTATTTAATTAAAATAAAAGAATTAGAGGTATTAGGGATATGATGGCAAATTGTGGAGACTAAGTTGAGAGCAAAATTAGAAAAGAGTATTTGGGGTCCTAAGGGTAATTTTGACAAAAAGGAGTCGAGGGTTTGGGATACGATCAATTTACGATCGCTTTTGAGAGAAGAAGAAAGAAGAGGTATGAGGAACGAAGGTTTGAAGAGGTTTCCAGAGATTTTTGGTGAAGACCGTGGAAAAGCTTCACTCTAAGGTATATGGAGTATCACTTTTCAATGTATTTTGATGTAGAGTTTAGGTAAATCCCTCACCACTTGCAATTCACTTATTGCCATCTCATTCTCCACCGACAACGATGCAAACAACGCTAAATCCTGCGCTTCTTCATTCATAAGCTCCTTCAATTCTCGAGAGGACAAATACCCAACTTTTTTTCCTCTTCACCAGGAGTAAGAAACCAAACCGACTTACTGAAGCAATTAATATGAACATGGTTGTACTCCAACCAATTCATACCTAAAATGACATTCATACCTCTCAACGGCAGACAAAACAAATCTACACCAAAGTCCTTGCCATAGATCGATAACGAACAATTCAGACATACGAGAGAAGTAGTTAACAACCCATCAGCCGGAGTCTCGATAACCATCTCTCCTTGCATCGGAGACACAACAAGTCCTAATTTCCTCACACAATCAAGCGAAACAAAACAGTGCATCGCACTAGTGTCAATCATAGCAATCAACGAAATATTATTAATATGAAAAATACCTCTGATCAAACGATCCTCGTTGGAAGTATGTGTCCCTGTCAAAGCGAACACCTTTCCTCCAGTTGCAACTTTCTTAGGCTTCTGACAACGCGTACTGATATGAACTTGATTCCCACAATTGTAGCAAGTAACCAGATTAGCTTTGCACACAACAATCAAGTATCCAGGCTGACCACACTTGAAACATTTCTTCACATCACTCGTGCACTCACTAACACGATGACCCATCTCAACACACACACACACACACACACACACACACACACACACACACATATATATATCACTTCAGCGAAGTAGGAGCACCTCCCCACTTGGCCTTTTTCCTTCATTCTGTTTATGCTTACCCTTATCAGCAGGAGATGCATAAGGTTTTCCACGGTTCACTTGCTGTTTACTTCTTCTCTCGACTAAACCTTTGAAGTGCTCAGATTGAGCCTTACTGTCCTCTTCAATGATCCTGCAACAATCCACCAAATCCGGAAACCTACGGATTCTCTGATAGCCAATCGCCTGCTTAATCTCAGACCTCAAACCATTCTCGAATTTAACACACTTCGAGAACTCAGCAGTTGCCTCGCTATAATGAGGATAAAACTTCGCCAAATCAGTGAACTTCGCAACGTACTCAGTCACAGACATGCTGCCTTGTTTCAACTCCAGAAACTCAATTTCATTCTTTCCCGAACATCTTTAGGAAAATACTTCCTCAAGAATTCTCTCTTGAATACAATCCAGGTGTCTGCTTCACCAGATGCATCCAACCATTGGCGAGTACAAACCCACCAATCAACAGCTTCAGCTACCAGTCTGTGCGCACCCAACCACACATTGCTTCCTTCCGAGCACTCCATCACTCTGAAGATTCTTTCGATCTCCTTGAGCCAATCATGTGCTCCATCAGGGTCATACTTTCCCTTGAATGTAGGCAGATCATTCTTCCTGAATTCATCGCTCTCGTGATCCCCAACATTCATCGGATTTTGCACAACCTGTGTCATCGCTTGCATAGCAGCGGAAAATGCAACATCATTTCTCCCAGCCATTCTAAACCTGTCACACAACAACAATCCAACAATGATTGAGAATCAACAACAACACAACACAGCGCAACAATAACGCTCAATACTCAACAACAACAACAACACAATGATACAATAACTCAGTGACTCAACGACTCAACTACTTGGTCGGACGAACCGACCTGCTCTGATATCACTTTGTAACACCCAAATTACCCCACAAAATTAATTGTAATTATCAGAGTAAAATTTTCATTTAAAACTATTTGAGTGCCACAATTCAACACAAACAACTCAGCTCAATAATGTGTTTCCAAATAGGTATTCAACATGCAGCGAAAATATTTTTAAATCAACATCAATCAACTTCGATTACAAGAAAATGTTTTCTAAGAATTATACAAATAAAAACAACGTCGTCCCGAAACCTAAAGCGATGTATCAGAGTCGACACCCTGATAACGTGAAGTACACCGACTTCACTGACCACCACTCGACTTATCTTGTTCACCTGCATGTTACCAACATACAGGCAACATTCAAACAGAAGGGGTGAGATACTTACATCACAAAAGAGTAATATAATAAGAATTAGCAAGTATCATAAATAAAACACCGCTTCTCCACTCACAGTACACAACCACATCACATTCACAACAACATCATATTCTTCCACAACATACATGTCAACAACAACATCATATACAACAACAACATCATATACATCAACAACAACATATGCAACAACAACATCATATACAACAACACAATCATGCAATGAGACCTACTTGACTCTATGCATGCAGTACCATATTCGGTCTCTATTTCAAGATCCAGTTCCCGTCGAAACTCTCGACCCCTCTTTCATGGTCCAATATGATCCCTTTTTCATGATCACACCCCATCGACCCCTATTTCATGGTCCAGTATGATCCATATTTCATGATCACTCCCTCGTACGATCCCTATTTCACAATCGCACCAATATCACAACAACTAACATACCCCCACCCTGGTATGTCATCCAACTATTCAACATGTCATGTAACACCAATGACATACATGCATACTCACAATGATTACATCATACAACATCAACAACAACAAAGATCTATCAATATACAACGATTCATTATCATCACGATTATCATGCATTCTTAACATATAATCACATAATTCAACTTAGACCACGACAAGCATCCTTACCTTTGGTTTTGTCGAGAATTTCTCTTCCTCGCATATTCTTCTTCACGATCAAGCCATTTCCTCTTCTTCTCCTCTTCATAACTTTTACGACTGTTCTTCTATTTTCCCCCCAAAATACGATCCTTTTCTCTTTTTACCACTTAATCCCTTAGACCAATTTAGAGACTTTCACTCTTACCCTCACTAAACCCACCAAATGACCACATTGTCCTCTACCTCATATTTTATTCCATTTATTTTATTACTTAATAATACAATTATCCACCACAATATAATTCTCAATCTAATATTATATTCGATAATCCATTACTCTGTACACACCAACATATAATATTCTGAATAAAATAATTAAATAAAAATCGGGGTGTTACAACTCTCCCCCACTTAAAAGGTTTTCGTCCTCGAAAACTTACCTCAAGCAAAAATATTCGTATACGACTCTCGCATCCTACTTTCCAATTCCCAAGTTGTATGCCCACCGACAACTCCTCCCTAAACCACTCGCACAAGGACAATCTCATTTCCTCTCAACTACTTTACCTCCTGATCATCAAATTGTTCTGATAATGCTTCAACCGTAAGATTATCTCTTACCTAAACTTCATCCATCGGTATCAGATGCGACGAATTTGGAACATACTTCCAAAGTTGCGACACATGAAACACGTCATGCAAATTGGACAATCTCGATGGCAACACCACTCTATAAGCAACATGTCCAACTCTCGCCGAAATCTGATACAATCCAATAAACATGGGAGTAAGCTTTCTTAACTTCAAAACTCGTCCCACACAGGTCACTAGAGTAACCCTAAAAAACACATGATCTCCTTCTTGAAATTCAATATTCTTTCGTAGTGTGAGTATGCCTACTTGGAGTGGTATCTCAGCGTATCCCATCCACAGATCACTCCACCGTCGATTGAGGAAGCACCTTCTGAGGATGTACCTTCTGGTGGCCAGGAGCCTATTGATGACACACCTTCTCACCCTCCTGCTCCAGCACATCACCATGATGACACACAACAATTTTAGATGATAGTAATGCTGGTTGATAAACTTATGTGCTCGATAGACCCTGATGGTAATATTTATGCTGGATTAGCTAGGATTACACACTTAGTCCATGGGGTGCCTATTTAGTGTTATTTGTATTTTATGGATGATATGTATATATTTGTATTATATGTATACTAGCGTCCAAAAGGGCACTTTCGTGTCCGTTCGTCCGGTTTTGTTTGTTCTCACACGCGTCAAAATACAAACAAATATTATGATAAACTTTGTGATAGAAGTTAATAATAGAAATTAATAATTTAAATATTTTTTATGTGGAAGTTACTAATAAAAGTTATGTAGAAGTTACTAATAAGAAGTTATTAAGTAAATTGCAAAATAAAGTAAGGGTAAAAATGATAGAAAAAAGGACAACATCAAAATAAAGTATTCCCTTTATATATTGTATAGATAATAGAAATTAATAATTTAAATATTTTTTTATGTTGAAGTTACTAATTAAAGTTATGTGGAAGTTACTAATAAGAAGTTATCAAGTAAATTACAATATAAAGTAAGAGTAAAAGTGGTAAAAAAAGGGCTACACCAAAATAAAGTATTCCCTTTATATATTGTATAAATTATGTCAGAACATTATATTATTATTATACCTTCACTTATGCAATTACATTGCAGTGATCAAGATTAAAAAACTTAAACAAATAAAAACCCAACAATACAACATGATTAATCAATATTAAAAACATAAACACTACCCGATGCTTCAGGGCATTTCAGCATCGCCATTATTTCATCAACTGATCTTGCCAGCTGCATATCTATTGCCAGCAAATCCCTTGTTAACCTACGGCGAAATAATCTCCACATTTTGCTGACGTCTTCATCGTTCTTCAACTCAATTAGATTATATTTCACACTACCACCCCCTAATCCTCCCGAAACTCGATCTTCAACATCTTTCTATTCTCACCATTAGACAACAATTCCTTCAACTTTGAAATCAGGACGACAAAGGAGGTTGTGTAATCCGGGAGCATGAATTCGACAGGTTGAGAACCTCTCTTGAAGTAAACTTTTGCCTTAATTAAACATGTTGGAATAATTTTTTTTCCCCATATTTGTTTAACCACAAGACCTAATCCCTATTTATACAAACATGCAACAATTCTGGACTACACAAATTGTCGATGCAATCACAACCATACAAAACTGTCAGGAAAATCTCGACCGTTTAAATAAAAAATAAAAAAACCCTAAAATTATACCAACCGGGAATTTCAAAGGATTTGAAATTCCCGGTAACAAACTGCATTTTTCAAAAATCTGATTTTATGACAATTTACCGGGAATTTGAAATTATCAGTATACCGGTAATTTCAAATAAACTACCGCAAATTTATTTAAATACCGAAAATTTCATTAAGTCTACTGAGAATTTGTTCTGAAAAAATATTAGAGACATTTTTGTCGTTATGAAAATTTGGGACGTCATGAATGAGTAGGGGTGACGGATAGATTCCTACCCATCTTTACAACAAAGCCCAGAAATATTTGAATGCGAAGCCCATTGAATCAGTTATTCATCTAGGGTAGAACTATAAACGCAGTGTCCAGTATCGTAACATCATTAAATTTCTCTCCATCTCATACTATTGCGGCTGGTAAGCATTTTCGATAGGGGTGTTCGCGGGTTGGGTTGGGTCTAATTTGATTAAATCCAATACCCGACCCGATCAATATTCTTTGGGTTGGGTTGAGTGTTCAACCCGTAATTTCAAGATTATACCCGAACCAATCCAACCCGCTTATCAATGGGTTGGGTTGGGTTGGATTCGTGGGTCATCTACTAAACATAATTTTCAAATTCTAAATAAAATCTATCATTTAATTAACTTATTTATATTACAAAAAAATTTAAAAAATCATAAACTTTTAGTATTCAATTTGAATAAAATTTATTGGTTAATAAAAAATTAGAAAAATATACAAACGGTGTAGAGTATAATATAAAAAGTAAGATATATCTATCTTTGAATAGATAAAATTGATCTCTCAAATTTGATTTAGACTTATGTTTTTACCATTAATAAAAACTATAATTATATTAAAAAATATATGCATTCTAAGAATTATGCTAGATAATTTATAAATAAAATTAAATAAAAATAGTGTGAGATATATTAATGGGTTGGGTTCGCGGGTTCTTGGATTTAAAATTTCAAACCCGTTACCCGAACCAAACACCAATGGGTTTGAATGGGTTAGTTCGGGTTGGACCCGTGCATGATTGGGTTGGGTAAAAATAAGGGTTGGGTTGGGTTGGGTGAGTGGGTTCGCGGGTTGGCCCGTACCCATGAACACCCCTAATTTTCGATGCTATACTCATTTCTTTCTCAGATCTGTTGTTAACTGTTCTATAGGTCTGGATCTGTTAATTCATTTTTTCATGTTGTGGTTTTTTTCAGTTAAAAAGTAAGAAAAAATGTCTCACCGAAAGTTTGAGCATCCAAGACACGGTTCTCTTGGCTTTCTCCCAAGGAAGCGAGCCGCACGTCATCGCGGAAAAGGTTATTTACACTAAATTTTCACTTTCCATCACTAAAATCATATCACAATTTTGAACGTTTTAAAAAATAAAGATCTTCATTGAATTTTTAGATGAAGGATTTTCTGTGCATTATCGTGTAATTGCCATTTCCTTTTGTGATGATTGAAACCGCTTCCATTGATAACTTGTTAATCAAGGCTGGAATCTCAAAAACGGCTTATCTAGCCTTAACCCTTTGATAGGGTTTTGGTTTGGAATACAAATGAGCTAAGAGAATTGGCATTTATTTTGCCATAGGCCTTTGGTTTGGAAGCATTTCTACATTACTCTTAGAAATTGGTGATCTCACATAAAATATTTTTACAATGTTTTTTAATCAGATTGAAAGCTTATTTTTCAGCCTTTGGTTTTAATCCGATGGAAATTGGTGCATCTGTCTGTACATATTGCTGTTTGGTATTTTTTTTTTTTTTTTCAGGTATTGTCATAAGTTGAGATGTGAATTTATACAATATGTAGTGGGTGCTTCACTATTCACCTCTCTAATTTTATTTATTGTTTGCTTCACTATTACCACTATGTGATTAGTTTGGGGACCAACAAAGATATTGTTGTTGGTTACTTGGATTATTTATTTTCTTAAGAGTTATTCATGAATTTGTTTAATTTTACAATATATATATATATATATGGCTATTCATATACTTCCATTTCATTATGATGTGGTTATGAATGTTTTGCCACTGTTCTTTTTCCCTGAACACCTCATCTAATTTTGCCACTGCAGTGAAAGCCTTTCCAAAAGACGATCCTACCAAACCATGCAGCTTGACTGCCTTTGTTGGCTACAAGTCTGGGATGACCCATATTGTTAGGGAGGTTGAGAAACCTGGATCCAGTAAGTAACATGTTTTGAAATTCTTTTGAGTTCACCATGTGATCAGCTTTTCTGTTTTTACATCTCATAGTGGCTTCTAGATATGTCCATTGTGAATTATTACCGATAATATTCCTTGTTGTAGAGCTCCATAAGAAAGAGACATGTGAAGCTGTCACTATCATTGAAACTCCTCCACTTGTTGTTGTTGGAGTGGTGGGATATGTGAAGACACCACGCGGCCTTCGCACACTGAATACTGTCTGGGCTCAGCATCTTAGTGAAGACATCAAGCGTCGGTTTTACAAGAACTGGTGCAAGTCAAAGAAGAAGGCCTTTATCAAATATTCCAAAAAGTATGAAACTGAAGAAGGAAAGAAGGATATTCAATCTCAGCTTGAGAAATTGAAAAAATATGCAACTGTCATCCGTATTCTTGCTCATACTCAGGTATCAAAAATGTTTTTCTTTTATCTTTGTAGAGTTTGTTTTTTGCTGTTAATCTTGTGTTGCTATAATGTCATAAATATCTTCTTTTGTGTAATATCTTTTCTGTTAAAATGTGTTAGTCCGTGTCAATTTTTTTACAAATTAAAAGTTCCAGGGTTATTATTTTTACTGGACATGAAATTACTATGGTTGTAATGTAATGGTATGTCTTTGTTTAATGAAGATAAGGAAGTTGAAGGGTCTAAAACAAAAGAAAGCTCATTTGATAGAGATCCAAGTTAATGGTGGAACAATAAGCCAGAAGGTGGACTATTCATACAGTTTCTTTGAAAAGCAAGTCCCTGTCAATGCTGTTTTTCAGAAGGATGAGATGATTGATATCATTGGAGTAACTAAAGGTAAAGGTTATGAAGGTGTGGTAACTCGTTGGGGTGTGACCCGCCTTCCACGGAAGACACACAGAGGTCTAAGGAAGGTTGCTTGTATTGGTTCATGGCACCCTGCTCGTGTTTCTTTCACAGTTGCCAGGGCTGGTCAGAATGGATACCATCATCGTACTGAATTGAACAAGAAGATCTACAAGGTTGGCAAGACTGACGAAGAGTCTCACACAGCCATCACAGAATTCGACAGGTAGGTATTGTAGTAGACAAGTTTTGCCAATAAACACATGTATCTCGAGGAAAGCTCAAAGGTTTTGAATTGTGGTAATTGCAATTGTAGTTCTCTTTATCAGCTTCTGCAATATTTGATTAATCATGTTATTTGTGTGAATTTCTGTATAGGACTGAGAAGGATATTACTCCCATGGGTGGATTTCCTCATTACGGTATAGTGAAGCATGACTATATTATGGTGAAGGGAGGGTGTGTTGGACCAAAGAAGCGGGTTGTGACTCTTCGGCAGTCACTACTGAAGCAGACATCTCGATTGGCTCTTGAAGAGATCAAGCTGAAGTTCATCGACACCTCCTCCAAGTTTGGACACGGTCGCTTCCAGACTACTCAGAAGAAACAGAAGTTTTATGGTCGTTTGAAAGCCTAGTTTCATCTTTATTTTTATTATTATGATGTTTATCAAATCTGTCAGGTTTTCCATAAGTTTTTGCATCAAAATAAGTCATTGTGGTGTTTGTTAAAGTCAATCATTTACATTTCTCATCGAGAAAACAATTTGATTAATTGCTCTGGAATATGAATGATCTGTTTTACTTCTGATTGTTCAATTGTTTGTAAGACAAACTTCTTTTAACAGCTGGAACGAAATCTACGATGACAATTTTCATTTTGTGATAAAAAACAAGAAAAAGATTTTTGAAATCCATTATAGTCCTTGTCATAAATCTTTTGGTCTGAACTAGTATACGTAATAAATATTAGCCTATTTAACTTGCCACCCTCAAATTCAACTATGAAATTACTTATATGGGATATTGTCTTCATTTGTAGACAAAACTAGTGGTACTGGTCGGGATGTGCAATGATTATTAATTGGTAAAAAATAATGAAAAAAAAATTAAACCTCGAGAAATAAACAAATATGGTAATCTTGTAATGAAATAATTTTGAAAGATAACAAATTTTAATTTTGAGAAACATTAAATGGAGAAGAAAAAATGATTAGTGGAAATATAATAAAAAATTTAAAAGGTGTAATACATGTCATAAGAAATTGATTGTACTTTGAAATAAAAAATCATAAATTAAACAGATAGGTTACAAATAAAAAAACCTAATGTTTGATTGTACTTTGAAATTCACCATAATAGATCAAGATGTTAACCATATCATACAAAATAGGAATCCAAAATAAAGATAGATGTTTAACCATACAAATAAGTTAATAATGTTATGTTCTTCCAAAACAAAGCCACATGAGAAATGACCCAGTACTAACGGTTAAGTAGCTTGACAATGATGTTATCGGCGTCATGGTGTCGTACAATAAAAGCAAGGTGATCCCCTTTTGTGATACACTTGTTTACGACAAATTGATACCAACCTCTTCCTATAAAAGTACGAGAGGAGTATTTGCTACTATAACGATGCACCTCACACTCATATTCCTGGCCGTTGTCAGCATCAACCAAGTCTAAGGCATTTTTTCCAAATTGGTGGCAGTCCCTAATCAACCTTTGTGGGATTTGCTATCAAAAAATGAAGACAAAACATGTAACCAATGTAACCATTGAGATTGGTAAAATAAACCGAAATGCATGTTACATATAATGTAAAAGCATAACACTCACAAGAAGATTTGATCTTGCCTTCTTGCCATTTCTTATGTTGCGTTTCCAAACATAATAAGTTATACCGTCTTTAATTCGTGAAACACAGGAATCCTCATCGAAACTAAAACATTAACAGAGTAATGCAATTACAAATCGTTCAAAGAAAAACTATTATAACAAATATTGTACTAATCAGGACAATACAAAACAAATGGCATAAAAAATATGTAAGATAGTAGAATACCCTTCACTATCAGACGATAGAATGACGTGGGAACATCCACCAGGGCTGGCACTCATAGAATTGTTGGACTTGTTCCGTTTCTTAACAGGAACCCTTACGTTGTTGTGAGTTTCAGTCGTTGGGACCAAATGATTGAGTTCTGGAGTCGCATCGACAACCATATTTTTGTCTTTCTTTGTAACAACAGCTGCATCCTCGGCCTGCAGGTAAGCCATGTCAAGGACCATTCTCCTAGATGATCTAACTTCATCGCTACTATGTAATGGCACAAACAAAATTAATGGAAGATAAGTTGTTACATGTTAGTAATGGATACAAATTGATAGGAGGACTAAATAAGAGTTCGAAATATCTGATTGGGTAAACCTTGGGAATTTAATGGGCGATGTAGTCGAAGACTGTTCTTGTCTGTTGTAGCAATCAGAAGATGGTGACAACACGACCTTACGTTTACCTCGACTGAGTTCCTTAGTTTCCTATGACTTACAGTAGTTAAGCAGAATAAGATTTTCACGACGTTTTGTCTCCCTGTCTCTTCGTTGGGCGCTGTTAAGAAGCATAAAATCGTTAAACTGTATGAAAAGTATGAAATTCTAACATACAAAGTTTAAAGTAAATATTAAGTATCAGCAATATTCATTATCATTACAAAAGTATACTTATGCATTTCATACTGATATGCGGAACCACGGTTGAGGAATTTTTAAACACAGACCAATATAGGTCACCGAATTTTGTATACGAATTATAAAAACGAACCAAAATCATTAGTAAAAACAAAGGTGTTATACCCTAACAGGAGTATGAAAGGCTAAAATACGGAGTTTTAAGTCAACATTTAGTATGTCTAACATTAGTTATCAATGGAGAAGTTTACAGAAAACTAACTATACATGGTTCAATGTAATAATAACGGAACCACGATTTAGGAGTGTTGAAGACACACATCAAGTTAGGTTTTCATCTTTTGTAAAGGAAATGGAAAACGTAATGAATTAAATCCAATCGTCTTCATCAATATAGTAGATTCAGAAGGAAAATAAGAACGGAAGTAAAGATGTACCTGAAGCCAACATGATGATTGTTTGAGGCGGACATGATAACCTCAGTAAAACCTAAGTTGTTACCGCTCGTGTTTTGTTTGGTCGTAGAGAACAAAGGTAAATGTGCAATATACAATTCCACCGCATGAGAAGTGTTGGGCCTAACAAATTGATTGATGGGCCAACATAAGTAATTTTTTTATAATGGGTTGTACAAATGAAGCCCAAAAATTGTGATGCCATGTAAGATTCAATTAAATTTCACAACTGGTCCAAGGTTAATACTTAATATTATATACTGTTAAGTTAAAAAATTAATGAAAAAGTAAAAAAAAATGTTACGTGGTAGTGTTTCAAGTAGGTAACGTGTGTGAAACTTAAAAAAGTAAATGTAACTTGCTTTGGGAAGTGATATATGTAATGGAAACATAGAGTCTGTTTAACATGCAAAATAGAGAACTGAAAGGTTTGGATTGCTGAGAAGAAACGATCGAAAACATGGACAAAGGTGGTGAAAAGAATTTGTCTATGAGGTAAGCGTCATCGATTTTCATGTTGTTTCAGTACTGATTGTCTAATTACATAGATACCTCATGATCCTTCCAACACAACTTGTTTGTAGGCCTCCTATCACAGAGGAAGAGGAAATTGAAACGAAAATACATATGTTGATAACCGAAGCCTTTGGAAGCAAGATGAACGCACCCAAAGGCAAGGTAGTCTCATCGGAGGTCAGAGTTGTGGACTTGACACAGGAAGACAACGAAAACCACGTAAACAATGGGAACGACTCAGCTAGGTAATCGTAAATTCATACAATTTGTAGGTCATGTAAATATTTGACATAGTATGATAAACACTATTTAAAATGTGTTAAGGCCATTAAATATATTGAAAATGTTACTGTGATTGGGGTAAGCTTGTGCGTTTATTGTCGGTGTGTGAACAGGGAGACTGTAGATTTTGAAAAGATCGTGGAAGAAACAAAAAGACGGGAGGAAATTAGAAATAGACAACAAAGGTATGAATATTTAACAAAGGATGAAATATCTTATTTGGTATATATATATAGTTGTGTTCATGTGGGTTTTCTGTCGTTGTGTGTTATTGTTATCGTGTGTCAGATATTGTATTATGTGTGCCATAATTTGTTTGTTTTCGGGGTGATTAAGAAATTAAAAAACAATATGAGTGATTAGAAAACATAACATTTGATGTGTTTTATATAGAAACCTAGAGTTGTACATGAAAATGAAGGAAAACCTGGATGAAAAGATTCGACGGATGAAAAAGAATGCTCGCAAGGGAAGTGAAGACTTAAATGAAGCGGAAGGAATGAATAAAGTAACATTTGCTGATGATCTCGTAGAGGTGTTTGGATTATACGAAGCGGGTGGTGGAGTTGTGTATGGCCATGGTGAATTACACAGAAACAGGTACATAGTTTTCATAATGTAATAATGAGGTATATACCATTGTATTGATTGGTTTACAAATCAGCCTGACATTGATTGGTGAATATGATTTATTTGATGTTCTTTAAGTTAGGATGTATGATTTTATGATGTAGAGATATGAGGTATGATGAGAGTGTTATATGATGTCTTATGAGTATGTATTGGATGTTATGATTGAGTTTTTGAGGGATGATTGTTAATACTGATGCAATTTTATGATGTTTTGAGGATGATATGTGTATATTGCGTCTTGCATTCATGGCATTGATTTTTTGAGGGGACATCGGTCCATTGGTAGCTTCAATCCCATTCTGTGGATTGAAGTGATATGATGTTTATGATGTGCTCCCTTGGGGAGGGTTGGTGGCCCAGTGTCCATCACATGAGGATGTTTCGGTACCACATGCATTAGTAAGAGCTCTCATTTCATTCTTTATAACATAGCATGAATGCATGAGTGTTTTGTGTAATGATGAGAAGTGATTGATTATGTGTATTAAATGAGTATGAAGAATATTCCTATGATGTTATGATAGTGATGATGCCATGTATAAATGAGCTGTAATTGATTTACTGTTGAAGTTTTGTTTAAATTCTTGTTTCTATATTATATTATGGAATGTGAATTTACTCACCCTGCCTGCCTCCTGGTGATGGTCTATTATGCCATCCTGCAGATAATCAAGGTTAGCTCGATGTGTGCTTAGCTCGGAGATAGCGAGTTGTCGAGTTAGTTAGAAGTGGAGTCCTGCTCTGTGTCCAATAACATCAAGATGAGTCTCGTTTTGAGTGTTTATGTTTTATTTGAATTAAGATGCTGAATTTTGTTTTAAAAATATTTTGATAAACGATGTTTGAGATGATTATCAAATTTTGTTTAATTAAAGATGATTTCTTCGACTTAATTGTTTTTCCGCTGCATAATTATGAAGAAAAGATTTATGAATGTTTTCATGGTTTTTGTGAACCCGTGTTACGGGACAGGACTCTATGTGATGTTTTGGCTTTTGAGTTTGTGAAATAAATGTGACGCCCTTTAATGAGTTGAACTCTGATATTTGATTTAAAATTGCTTATTTCGTGATGGGGGTAGAAAGGGTGTTACAAAGGTCATGTGTATATACCTGCAACATGGCATTTTTGTGTGGAGATATTAATTGTAGCTAATTTGAATCACATGACAATAAACATATTAGGATATATCATTTATAAAACTTCAATTTCTTAGAATATACAAATTATTTTTACCGGTTCCGGTGATATTGATAATCGAAGTTGTTTGATGACTGTTGGATCACGAAAAATGGAGACCACAAATGAATTCTTATAATCCCTTTGCCACTTAACTTTGAAGGCAAGGTTCAGACCAACCAAAGCATCAAGTGCCAAAGGGTATTCGAGTGGATCGATCACACCAGCCTAATAGAAAAGCAATAAAGTGACATATAATGGATTACCATGAATATACCAACAATTACAATATGCATTAAAGAATATAGTTTCATTACGTTAAGCATGTTGGTTCGCAATTGATCCGCAGAAATGTCCAACAATTCTGAACATTCACGGTCCCATAGGACAAACGTTGCTCTACACCCCTGACTAACAACTTCAACCAAAATCTTATACCTAAACATAAAAATAATAGATGTTAATATAAAAAACAGCAAGATAAATATGATCCCTCCCATGACAGCTAGTTTATCACATTATCTAAGACATTTGAGATGATAACATAGTATAAACAGGACCTGTTTAGCTCACACTCAATGTTATGGCCAGCAACACAAATAAAAGGAGGAATGTTTCCTTTTGCCACCCTTGGACATTCATGATAGGCCCGATAATACCATCCTCCTTGGGATGTCTTGAGCATTTCAATTTTTGCAATGGTTACACATTAAGTGATCTATGGAAAATCAATGAGATTAAACAAACGTATCATGTTAAGTAATGAATATACATTAAGTCCATAGGTAGGGATGAATAACAAACTCATTTATTAACCTCATTTAGCTGAACTATCTGCCCCAACGGCAGTACAGCAACACAAGGATAATAAGAAATGAGCAACATATATACCTTCCTCCTTGACCCGAGCAAATTGTAAGATAACAATGGCAGGAAATGTGGTGTCCTTCCTTTTGTTAAAGTATTCATTGAATTGGATAGCATATCCCTCCCACAAAGTACAGTTGATAGTGTTGTTCCTATAGAATCATGGTCCAGAAATGAATTATTGAAGATTCAATAATCTACTAATATGAATGGTTAATAACCAAGAAACAGGAAAATTACCCCAGATCTTTAAGAACCAGATTTATCTGCTGCTTCTTGCTTCCACTATGAAGTTGGCTATAGCCAATGTCCGTGACCATACCGATGACATCCGTGAATGGAATAATTTCAGTCCCCTTACAATGATTACAAATGAACATAATTGAAGTAAACAAATAAGAAAAGAGGTTATGTTTAGCAAACTGACCCAGCAAAATGTCTCTCTTCCACTTTCCACAAATGATATCCGCAAAGGGTGTAAACTTCAGAACCTTGGGGGGAATCTTGTGCTTGTTCTTGTCATACACTGAAGTTCCACCGGTAAATACCATCACGAATTTGTGCTCCGAGGCCTTAAAAAGCAGTTCATTGGGGATTAGTTGAAAATTTGCTATTGTGTACGTGTTGTCGACGAATAAGACAGAATCAAAGGTCTGTTTCATAATGGTTGGAACCCTTACATGAATATCATTACCCTGCATGATGATTCAAATGTTAGTGTACATACTCAATGTATAAGGGAGGGCTAACTCAGTTTGAGTGGACAAAGACATGATAAAACTAACAACTAAAAACAATATCAAGGATGTTAAACCAGTTAATGGATAAAAAGTTATTAGCTCTGTTAACTAAATAATGTATCATGGTTGGCAACAACATATATGAATATTAGAGGATACTCGTGCATTTGCAGAATGTTCAAACATTCAAAATACAGAAACTTATTACATTTCAAAATACATTAAACCACCAACATCTATATAGATAATAAAAAATACGTTTGTCTTAAGAGAAAACAACTATCAATACTATAACAATGGATTATGACGTACCTCTTTATCAACCAAGACCATTTCAAAATGTTCTTTTGCTTTCGCAACCACAGTCCATTTATGATGCACTCGAACAACTATTTTCCACAACTCCTTCCTATCGTTCAAATCCATAACAGATGCAAATGGTCTTGCCATTTTGAAGGTTTGTTTGCAGATTTTGGTTTACCAGCCATATTGATATGGCTCTGGTTATGGATGATTGTTGAAGGGTAGTGTATGAAAACAAACTGTGAGTGTATATTAGGTAAGACAACTGATGTGAATGATTCATTGGTAAGGTAAATTTTGAGTGTGCAACTTGCTTTACATCGGGCAGTGCACCATTGCCTTTTTGTACGATCAGAAAATGCATCCAAAAAACAACTTTTTGGTTGACTCTGTGGTTGAGATAGAACTAAATATGCTTCATGGTAGTGCATTATGGCATGAAACCAGTAGTTAACATTGGACTAACACATATATGGTTGCAATTAGTTGGTTTTGGACAGAAAATACCCTTGATTTGCAGAGGTGGAAGATTGTATTAGTAGCGCTAATGAGTGATTTACTCAACCATTAGAGTTCTTATATTATAGATGATTTATTTGGCTTTCTTTCTTCATCAAAAGAGAATCAAGAAATCTTAATGCATTCTACTCAGATTCATCCATGTCTGTTTCAATTTGGTTTTTTTTGGGAATTTTTTATATAAGGGTTCCAAAATTTGGATCTCTTTCAATTTGATTTTTTTGGGAATTTTTGATATAAGGGTTCCAAATTTTGGATCTCTTTTAATCCTAACGCAATCTACAAATGTATTAGTTTATATCATAAGTAAAGAACAAACCACCAAGTGGTATCAGAGCCAACTATATCTGTTTCAATTTGATTTTTTTGGGAATTTTTGTAATAAGGGTTCCAAATTTGGGATCTCTTTTAATCTTTTAATTTGTGTAAGGATTATTTTCTTTTATGCTGTAAATCTTGATTTTAGTTCTATTTGATTATGTGATTCATCAAATTCACGTTGGATGTTGAATCAAACTTAACAATTTTTGGAATTTTTTAGAGTCATTCGTTGTTTCAGCATAAAATCGTAGTCTAGGAGCAATGGAGTTCGTCACGCTCCAAAGCCCAATTATGGAATTAGGCGTTTTAAATTTGTTAATTCAAAATCCACAACTTCTAATTACCTATACCTAGTTAATTACAAAGTTGAATAATTTTCCTAGATCAAAACGATAGACTAACCGTCAAAATTTCATACTCATCTATTATTGGTTCATACATTCGTTAATACATAAAAAGCAATGAACACAATGAAAATTAAATAATAACAATAAGATAAAATAATTTGATTTACCTCAAACAACCATATAATCCAACAAGTATAAGCAGATTTGTGTAAAAAGACCTAATATAAGGAATCTAGCTACTCATAGTGCATATGGCAATTATTGTGAGTTTAGATGGAGATAATATAAAAATCAAGGAAGATAAAGGTCTTCAATGACTTCCAAACCCATCAAAATCGTCACTTTAGTATTCCAGAGAAAATTAAACCTTGTACCCCTACATTTATCCCCCAACCTCTACATAATTTCCAATATTCCAATTTTGCCCTTTCAATATTTAATTAATTATTTTTAAATTTTACCGTGAAGTCAGAGTAAAAAAATTTTTTTTTGACATTGGACGAGACGAACCAGAAGTACAATGGATAGGTTATCCAGTTCAGAAATTTACAAACTGGAAGTAGGCAGGTTAGGTTATCCGGTTCATGAAATTTCCAAACCGGAAGTAGCACGCTTTTGTTATTCGGTTTTGGAATTTCATAATTGGAACTAGCTATGTTGGGTTATCCGGTTCGTATAATTTTCTTTTTTTTCAATTTTTTATTTTATTTTATTATAATATTTACAATTTTTTTAGGAGACAAGAATCTGCCTTTGATGATATGCTCGAAGGATGACTCAAAAGTAGATACTACATAGATATTCTCTACTACACAAAAATTTCCTACAAGAGAAGAGGTGACTCGATGGATCAGGGAGGTTGGACTCATAAATAGGGTTACTATTATAATCACTCGTTCGGACACAAAGACATGCAAGAGAGGAAGAAGTGACAAAGTTATATTTGGCTGCGATAGAGGTGGAAAGGACAAAGAACGAGAAAGTGAAACACAAAGTGCTTCCAAAATATGTGAGTCTCCTTTCAAAGTTAGATCAACACCTTCAAAGGATGATTCTGGTTGGAAAATCGATGTAAAATATGGAGTTCACAACCATGGTTTACTTGATAGATTTGAAGGTCATGCATTTGTTAGTCGACTCACTGAAGATGACCAACAACATATTTTAGATTTGTCAAAACACCGTGTTTCTCCAAGACATATATTGTTGTCTTTGCAAGAGCGAGATCCAAACAATGTGACTCGAATCACCCAAATATATAAACATAAGAGTAAGATTGAGGAAAAATCAGGGGAAGTAGAACAGAAATACAACATTTGCTAAGTTGATTGAGGAATCGAATTATGTTTATTATAGTAGGAAAAAAGACGAATCAGAAGTTGTGAAAGACATCTTCTGGGCCTATCCAGACTCTGTGAAATTGTTGAATATGTTACCGATTGTGTTGAATATGTTACCGATTATGTTGATTATGGATTGTGTTGATTAAGTATAGACAACCTTTGTTTGAAATAGTTGGTGTCACATCAACCGAATTAACATTTGCTGTTGCATTTTCCTATATGGAATATGAGCAAACAAAGACTTTGTGTTGGGTACTAGATAAACTGAAACAGTTATTCACGAAACAATGTTTATGGCCCCAAGTAATTTTAACCGATAGAGATCTTGCTTTGATGAAAGCAATTGAAACTGTATTTCCAACCACAATTAATATGCTTTGTCGATTTCACATAACCAAGAATGTGAAAGCGAAGTGCAAGGAGTATGTTGTGGACGATATGCAAGAACCGATAGAGAGGCTTTTCTACGAACTTATTGTGGCTAGTGATGAGGTTCAGTATCATCAAAGATTGAAATTATTTGAGAATGCTTGTTTGGATTATGGACCTTTTATTGATTATGTGAAAGACACATGGTTGACACCTCATACACATAGATTTGTTGAAGCTTGGATCAATAAAGTAATGCATTTAGGCAATGTCACGACTAACAACTAATGTGTTTGTTTTTTATGGGTTTAGACATAGTTATTTTATAGTAATAGTAATGATATTGGAAGCTGAAACAGATGTTGAAGAACAACTTAGGTGATCTGGTCAAATGCTGGGAGGTTATGAATGGGAACATCAAGATTCAAGTGGGCAATATTAGAGCTTCGTTTCAGAAGATTTTTTACGAGGTTGAGCGTGTCCATAGAGGTCCATTTTATGTGAATTTGGTTAATTCAGTATCTATAGAAGCTTTACATCACATTGGTGAAGAATGACACAAGATTGACATGTTGGGTACAAACACCCAGATGTGCAACTGCTTTCGTAGAACAATTTATGGTTTACCTTGTTCCTGTGAGTTAAGGAAATGCACATTGAGAGGTGAAAAAATACCAATAGATGCTATTCATATCCATTGGAGGAAACTAAGTATGGAAGGTGAAAAAGAGGTGGACACAGAAGAAGGAAGAGAGTTGGATATGACAAATCCAATTGAGGCATTGTGGAAACGGTTTCATTCATTAGATGTTACAGGTAAGAGAGCATTACAAAGTAAGGTGTGTGAAATAGCTTACCCCACTACAACAAAGATGGTACCACCACCAGAGAAGATAAAGACCAAAGGAGGAGTGAAGAGAAAATAGAAAAAACCTGTTGGGTATGATGTTTATTGTGATCCTTCGTATCATGAGTATGTTGAACAATCACACAACAATTCTCAGAAATCTTCGAAGAGGCCATGTTCACAGTTATCACAGACGTCAAAGAAAAAACAATCTCACAGGTACATTTCACAATTTCCTACACATATCAGACCTTTTATTGACGATATTGTTGATGTTAAGGATGATGGAAATTATGGGTTTAGAGCCATTGCATCAATTCATGGGTATGGTGAAGATGGTTGGTCAATGGTTCGTCGTGATTTGGATAATGAAATCAGAGGACCTAGAAATAGTCTTTATGCGAAGTTATTCGGTGATTGCTTAATAAAAGTAAGAGAATCCTAGTTGATATCATCTTTAGGTTCTCAGCCATATGATAAATGGATGACACTACCAGAAATGGGTTATGTGATAGCAAATAGTTATAACATCGTTCGTGTCTCATTAAGTGCTCTTAGTTTGACGTTCTTCCCTATGACGACTAAACATAATCCTAATATCTCCATTTATTGCATTGGTTTCGTAAACTCAAATCATTGGGTTCAGATAATTATATCTATTCATTTTTGTAACAGGTTAACATTATATCTATTCATTTTCGTAACAGGTTAACATTATATCTATTCATTTTTGTAACAGGTCAATATGAACAAAGGATTTCCCTTACCATCAGTCACAGTGGATTGGCTGAATAATCGCACATCAGATGCAACATCTTGGATAACAGGATTCTCTGGATGGTTACAACATTGACACAAGCTTACCCTAATTCTCCCAAACCATATTAAATTATGATATGTTTTCATTTTTTATATATATTTCTAAAGCACTATTCTTTATATGTTATTTCTTTTTTTATGCATCTGAACAATTATAAATAATATAAGTTTGGTCGATACAGAACTTTATAAATAATATAAGTTTCCTTTCATCTGAATAATTATGAACCATACAAGTTATCTGAATATATAAAATAAAATATTACTACAACAAAAAATAACTACAACAAAAGATCACACATCATCCTGAGGAACCAATCCACCCTGAGGAACCGGTCCACCCTGTGATAGACGTAGTGCTTGGAAGATCTCAACAAACTCATCAGCATCCTCCTCATCCTGGTGACGCTGCAGATAACAACTAAGCTCATGTAAAATATGCCATAACCTCGGATCTGATGGTCCACCATCAAACTCAGGAATTGGAACCTCTATATCCTCTCCCCAAGGTGGTGGAGTCAAACTAGGATGAGATACTGTGTAGTACCAAGCCAGGTACACTGCCACTGTATCATATGGAACATCTGCAAAACACGCATGCTGAATCACCTGTCTAACGCTTTGGTGGTAACTGACCCAATCAATGACTATGTCCAGTGAATCAATGTCAGGGGGATGTGATGGTACGTACTGTTGGTATCTAAACTATCATAAGCATTTGTCAGGTAAATAAAGGACGGATGTATCGTACCATCGCAGACCACCCATGTACAAAGTGATATCATCAAAGGGTCTGTGCTGCCTATGATCCTCAAATGGGCGCCATATTACATCATTGGGTGTCAATTCATCTAACTGAGCTCTGATCTCGTCAACCTTTGTCGTCGATTGCTTGTAGCACCACTTCACCGCCCTCGGAAGTCGACAACCAACACCAGAAATCTTCGAGAATCATCTCTTCCCAATAGTTGGGAAATACTCGTGAATCCAACACTGTCATCAAAATATGAAAATTATCAGTTAAACGTATTATAAATGACATAATATGAAAATTATAAAGTAATGAAATTCTGTAATGAGATGTCCTAAGAGATGTTCCAACACTTAATAGGACATTTGACAAATTTTACCAAAACTTTAAACAGCAGGAAAAATAAACAACACAGAAGTTTGTTAACCCAGTTCAGTGTATAACCACACCTACATCTGGAGGCTACCAAGCCAGGAGGAAATCCACTATTAGTAATATTAATTCTAGACTTAAACCACCCTGTTTAATCTATCACTTAATACTTACCCAATGCAATTTCTACCTAAGACTCACTTAGATAAGAGTACCCTACTCACTCCCCCTCAATCACACAGTGATTTTGTTTACAAGTTTAATTAAAATGAAGTCACACTTCAAACAAAAACAACTTGATCTTACTTCACAGTTTCAATCAAGTCACAAATGCACTTTTGCTTAAAAGCTCATAAAGTGGTACATAAAAAACAACCTGCTATTAAAACACTAGACACCCTATTTAGTCTTCTGAAATTCGTACTCAATTCTATGAGATTCTGTTGTTTAAATAGGTTCTGAATTTTGGGCTTTCTGTAGAATGATCCAGCCCTAATGTGCAGCAGCTGTCACCTTGAATTTAGGGTTTGTTACCTCCTATATTCTAGGTGCATTAGGTCTTCTGTTTTAATCTGAATCTTCCATTTAAAACTCCCTACAGATGCGCCTTGTTCTGTTTTATATCCATCATTAATTAATTCCAGATAGTTCTCCTTAAATATCTCTGATCTGTTAATCAATAATTAATTCTGGTAGCAGGTCTGAGATGTCTCAACATCTGTTGGGACATCCTGACAAAACTGAACTTAGCCATTTATACAATGTCCCAACATCTGGTAGGACATCCTGAACCAAGTTCACATACTCTGTTTGCTAATGTCCCAACATCTGATAGGACATTCTGAACTGAATTTAACATTTCTTGTTTGGTCAAAAATTCTGCCAATTCTTAAACATCTACAAACTCCCCCTTTGGCTAATTTTTGGCTAACATCTTTTCTGGTTTTCAGAGTGCAGCAGAAGTTCTTTTTATCAGAGTATATCATTACTTTTCTGTTGAATTTTATTTGAGATTACTCCCCCTCAAACATATATGTGTCCTGTCTTTATCCAGTCTTGTTCCAACAGAAAAACTTATTCAGTTCAGAAGCAAACAAACAGATTTCATTCATGTAAACAGCAATTACATTTGATGTTGTTCTCCCCCTTGGTAGGCACAAAATTAGGGGCCAAAGAACTATTATCCAGAATTACAAATCATTGCTGTCATTACAAATGCCTCACATACACAGATCACTCAGATTCATCACTCTCAGTAGCTTCCTCCACTTCAGTGTCTTCATCTTTATTAGCTTCACTTGCAGCTTCACTGTCTTCACCAGATGCAGCTGTCTGATCTTCTTCACTTTCCAACCTCTTAATTATTTCATCCAGCTTCTTCTTTCTAGCTTCAAGCTCTTTGCAGGTGCACTTTAGCTCAGCAATTAATGCTTTCTTGGAGATTGGATTTTTAGCAGAGGAGGGACCAACAGATGTCCCAGCAGGTGCTTTAACATCTGCAGCATGGTGACTTAGGAATAATTTGTAATGAAAGGCCAGGGGGCTCTCTCTCTTGCAGACAATGTCCTTCTCAGTTAAAATTCCAGGATATTGACTTAGAACAATACCACACAGCAATGATGGAAAAGCTATTGGTAGCTTTGTTGCAGTAGAGATGGCATGCTTCATAGTCTGATCAAAAATATATTCTCCATAATCCATCTTGGTTTGAGTCCCCACAGCAAAGATGAATCTGGCCAGACCAGTTGAGATTGATGAAGTGTGATTGGTAGGCACCCAGTTTGCAGTTCCAATCCTGTTAAGCATGGCATACTTTCTAGTAAGCATGCTCACAGAGAGCTTTCCTTTCACAGGCCAAGCTTTGACCTGGTTTGCAGTGATCACCTTACAGATTTGATTATCTGTTTTCCCTAGCTCATTGGGTCCATCTGTTTCTCTTTCTAGATACTCATTGATGATTTGAGGAGAAAACTGTACACATTTACCTCTAACAAAAACTTTTCTAAACTCAGAGGACTTACCATTTGAGCAATCCTCCTGAAGATTCACAATGAACTCTTTGACAAGCAGTTCATAGCAGGGAGAGAACTCTGAGACTGTCTTGAACAGTCCTGCAGCAGAGATTAGGTCAATGAGTTCTGTGCACTCAAGTGCATTGCTGCTCAGTTCTCTTTCCAAAGCAACCCTTCTTTGGTACACATATTTCCATCTGTTGACACTGGAGACATGATGGAAGGATATATTGTCCAAGGGAGCTTCTGGAACAACAGTTGAAGCTCTAGCTGGAGCTGGTTTCTTCTTGGGAGGAGATGTTGGGACATCTGATCCAACATCTGAATCTGATGGTGTTGCAGCTTTTCTCTTCTGAGTTTGAACCTTGCTCCAGGCTTTTGCTGGACCAAAAGTGGCTTTAGCCTTGCCTTTCTTTGGACTAGCCTTCTTCTTCTCAGGAATGACAGATTCATCTTGCATCTTTCCTTTCCTGGACCTTAGCCTTTTGGCAATGCTGGGATTCACAGATGATATGATCTCTGCATCAGAATCCTGTTCCAGATTGACTATTGGAGGGGATTGAGCAGTCTCCTCATCAGCTTGTTGATCAGTAGAAGATTGATCTTCATTTGAGTCTTTAGCCTGTTCCATGGAAACTTCTTTGTCACTTTCACTTGAGACCTCTTTCTTGTCCTCAGTCTGTTCAGTATCAGCATCAGATGAGTTTGCTTTCTTATCTGCATATGTTCCAACATCCGTTGGGACATCTTGTTCTGCAGCATTGTTCTTTGTATCTTGAGCAGGTTCTTCTTGAGGTGCAGGAATGGTGTTCAAGGGAACAGAGATTCCTTTCACTACTCTTTGTTCAGAGAAAACTTGATTGACAATCTCATTGATGGAGTCATCAACATATTTGGAGTACTTAACATGTGAAGGAATTTCTTTAGCTTTGCTTCTGATTTTACCTCCTTTTGGTGTTCTTGCCTTCTTAGAGTGAGAGGCATTTCCCTTGAGCTCGTCTAATGGTGTTGATTGCATTGGCACCATAGAAATAGGGGTGGCATGAACCACGTCTTCCTGGTTGAGAACTTCTTCAGCTGTTTTAGGGTTTTGAGACATTGTTGAGGAAGATGAATGTGCAGCTTTAGGGTTTAAGATTTCTGAAGGATTACTAGTTAATGTGATTCGCTTGTGATGATGTGATGAGACTCTTGATAGCTGCTTATAAGGAATTACCAAATAAGTAGCCGTTACAGTCCAAATGATTAGGAATGAAATTCCCAAGGATCTAGTCCAGACTAGCTTTGCCATCTGGAACTTATGCCATGCAATGTCATATGACATGTTGGCACATCTCATTAACTGCTAGATATCACATAAACATATTCCAAGTTTGCCCCTTAAATTCTCAAATTGAGTAGCATCCAATGCCTTGGTAAAAATATCAGCTAACTGCAGATCTGTAGATACATGCTCCAATGAAATCACTTTTTCTTCTACAAGATCTCTGATGAAATGATGTCTGATATCAATATGCTTTGTCCTGCTGTGTTGGATAGGATTCTTAGATATGTTGATTGCACTCAAGTTGTCACAGTACAATGTCATGACATCCTGTGGGACATTGTACTCAGTGAGCATATGCTTCATCCAAACCAACTGAGAACAACTGCTACCTGCAGCTATATACTCAGCTTCAGCTGTAGATAATGACACACAATTCTGTTTCTTACTGAACCAAGAAATCAGATTGTTTCCTAGAAAGAAGCATCCTCCTGAAGTGCTTTTTCTGTCATCAGCACTTCCTGCCCAATCAGCATCACAGAAGCCAGTGAGAATTGGTTTGCATCCATGAAAGTACATTATGCCATAGTCACATGTACCATTAACATATTTAAGGATTCTCTTGACTTGATTGAGATGACTGACTTTTGGATCAGCTTGATATCTTGCACAAACTCCTACTGCAAATGCAATGTCTGGTCTACTAGCAGTCAAGTATAACAAGCTTCCAATCATGCTCCTATATAAACTTTGATCTACCTTCTCACCCTTTTCATCTTTAGTCAGCTTTAAATGTGTAGGAGCAGGAGTTCTTTTATGAGAAGCATTTTCCATTCCAAATTTCTTCACTATGTTCTTGGAGTACTTGCTTTGTGAGATGAACATTGAGTCTTCCATTTGCTTAACTTGCAGACCAAGAAAATAGGTTAATTCACCTACTAGACTCATTTCAAATTCAGCTTCCATCTGCTTGACAAAATGTTTGACCATCTTATCAGACATCCCACCAAACACAATGTCATCAACATATATTTGTGCAATCATGACATTTCCTTCTTCATCTTTAACAAACAGGGTTTTATCAATCCCACCTTTTCTGTATCCTTGCTTGATAAGAAATGTGGTAAGTCTTTCATACCATGCCCTTGGAGCTTGCTTCAGACCATAAAGTGCTTTCTTGAGTTTGTATACATGATTTGGACAGCTTGGATCAACAAATCCTTTAGGCTGTTCTACATAAACCTCCTCATTAAGATAACCATTAAGAAAGGCACTTTTCACATCCATTTGAAATAACTTGAACTTTAAGATACAAGCAATTCCCAACAGTAGTCTTATTGATTCAAGCCTTGCTACTGGTGCAAAGGTTTCATCAAAGTCTACTCCTTCAATTTGAGTGTATCCTTGAGCCACAAGTCTAGCTTTGTTCTTTGTAACAATTCCTTGTTCATTTGACTTGTTCTTATACACCCATTTTGTACCAATCACATTTATGTCATCAGGTCTAGGAACAAGATTCCACACTTCATTCCTTGTGAATTGACCTAATTCCTCTTGCATAGCACAAATCCAATATTCATCAGTGAGAGCTTCCTTGACATTTTTAGGTTCTATTTTGGAAACAAAACAAGAACCTGAAATCACTTCTCTTGATCTAGTGCTCACACCTCTGTTGGGATCACCAATTATTAAATCTTTGGGATGATCCTTCTGTATTCTGATGGAAGGAGGTTTGCTTGAATCTTCTGACCTTGTATCATTATGAGTGAAGTTATATTGATCATTCTTTTCAGCTTCAACCTTGATATCAGCAGATGTTCCAACATCTTCTGGGACATCTGTAGGAGCATCATCAATTATCACATTTATGGACTCCATGATAACATTTGTTCTGTAGTTAAATACTCTATATGCTCTGCTGTTTATAGAGTATCCAAGGAAAATTCCTTCATCACTTTTAGGATCCATTTTTCTCTTTTGCTCCCTATCTGTCAGAATATAGCATTTACTTCCAAACACATGAAAGTACTTCACAGTGGGTTTTCTGCCCTTCCATACTTCATATATTGTGGACAAAGTTCCTTTTCTCAAGGTAACTCTGTTATGGATGTAGCAGGCAGTGTTCATAGCTTCAGCCCAGAAATACAGAGGTAACTTTTTAGCATGGATCATAGCTCTTGCTGATTCTTGAATAGTTCTATTTTTTCTTTCAACAATCCCATTCTGTTGAGGAGTGATAGGAGAAGAATACTCATGATTGATTCCTTCTGAAGAACAGAAATCTAAGAATTTTTGATTCTCAAATTCCTTTCCATGATCACTTCTAATTCTGATCACACAGCTGGATTTTTCTCTTTGTAATCTTTGACATAATTCCTTGAATACATCAAAGACATCTGACTTTTCTTTAATGAAATTTATCCATGTATATCTTGAAAAGTCATCAACCACCACATATGCATACCTCTTACCACCAAGGCTTTCAACTTGCATAGGTCCCATGAGATCCATATGTAACAATTCCAAAACTTTGGAAGTTGTCAGATGTTGGAGCTTTGGATGGGACATCTTGGTTTGTTTGCCTATTTGACATTCACCACAGATTTTTCCATCATCAATCTTCAGTTTAGGGATACCTCTTACAGCATCCATAGATATGATCTTCTTTATGCCTCTGAAATGAAGATGACCTAGCCTTTGGTGCCATAGTTTTACTTCTTCTTCTCTAGCTAGAGAACAAGTTGAAGTGGGGCTGAAGTCTAATGGCTCCCACATGTAGCAGTTGTCTTTAGACCTTGCACCTTTCATGATAACTTTTTGCTCTTTGTTAGTCACTATGCATTCAGTTTTTGTAAAGTTTACACTGTATCCTTGATCACATAGTTGACTTATGCTGATCAGGTTAGCAGTTAAACCTTTAACAAGCAGTACATCATCTAGTCTTGGAACATCTTGACAGTCCAAGGTTCCAACTCCTTTGATCTCTCCTTTAGCTCCATCACCAAAGGTAACATACCTGGATGAATATGACTTTAAGTTTACTAGCAAATTCTTCAATCCTGTCATGTGTCTTGAGCATCCACTGTCAAAATACCAGTCTTCTTTAGCTGATACTTTCAGTGATGTATGTGCTATGTATGCAGTACTTTTCTTTGACCAGATGAGTTGAGATTTCTTTTGATGCCTCTGCCCTGTGTGTTGTTCAGCTGATCTCAAAGTTTGATTGTTGATCTGGTTCTTGGGACTGTGGCTTTGATCAGTCTGAGTGTCAGCTTTTGGTCTCCAAACTTTCTTGATTACTTCTGTCTTTTGCTTAGGAGGTTGCTGATTTCTAAGCTGCATATTCTTGGTACCTTCTACTTTCTGCTTGGAAGGTTGCTGACACATCTGATTTGGATATCCATGTAACTTATAACAGTGAGGTTTGATATGTCCAAATCTTCCACAGTGATGGCATCTCCATCTTTGATACTTCTTCTTCATCTTGTTATTTCCAGACTGTTGGGACATCTGTTGGAACATTATGTTTGTCTTTGTGTTCTGATGTTGAAGCATCTGTTGGAACATCTTGTTTGACTGTATAGTTTTTGAAGTAGTTTTGCTAGAGCTTGCTTCATCTCTGTTATATCCCAGTCCACTTTTGTCCCCTGAATGTTTATTATTGCAGAGAATAGCATCCAGTGTATTTGAGCTGCTGTTCATCATTCTAACAGATTTGGACATATGTTCCAGCTTAGAATTGAGAAGAGTTACTTCACTTTTTAAGGTATCAATGATTACTTGATCACTTGCTTTTTCTTCTTCTAGTACTTCATTCTGCTTCTTTAGCTTTATGACCTCACTGCATACTTCAGTACTTCTCTTGTACAGATCCTTAAAGGCTTGCTCAAGATCTGCATAAGTAAGCTCTTCACAGCTGGAATCACTGTCATATTCACACAGTCCAGCTAAAGCAGCAATGTGCTTAGCTGATTCTTCTTCTGAATCTCCTGAGTCTTCATCAGACCAGGTTACAGATAGTCCCTTCTTTTGTCTTTTTAAGAAGTTGGGACATTCCTTCTTGATGTGTCCATATCCTTCACATTCATGGCACTTAATTCCTTTTTCTTGACTGGTCTTTTCAGCAAGATTTGATCTTCTGTTAGCATCATAGGTTCTCTTGTTTTCAGAAGAGTTTGTGAATCTTCCACTGGAATTTGATTTACCTTCCATACCTCTGATAATCTGTTTGAACTGTTTTGTAATCAATGCAAGATTTTCTGAGAAGCTTTTATCATTTGCTAGTTCATCATCTTCTTCTTCATCTGCATTTGAAACCAAGGCAATGCTTTTGTTCTTTTTAGCATGTGTGTCATTCATTCCCATTTCAAAAGTTTGAAGGGAACCAATGAGTTCTTCAGCTTTCATGGAGCATATGTCTTGAGCTTCTTCTATTGCTGTGACTTTCATGTCAAATCTTTTTGGCAAAGATCTGAGAATCTTCCTTACAAGCTTTTCATCAGTCATCTTTTCTCCCAAGGCTCCAGAAGTATTGGCTATATCCAAGATGTTCATGTAGAACTCATGAATTGATTCATCTTCCTTCATTCTCAAGTTTTCAAACTTGGTGGTGAGAAGTTGAAGTCTTGACATTTTTACTTTTGATGTTCCTTCATGAGTTGTCTTGAGGGTATCCCACACATCTTTGGCCAGCTCACAATGATGCACCAGTCTGAAAATATTTCTATCAATGCCATTGAATAAAGCATTTAGGGCTTTTGAGTTGCCTAGTTCTGAATCTTCTTCCTCTTTACTCCATTCTTCTTCAGGTTTCAGAACTATTGATCCATCTTTGGTGTCTTTAACAGGATGTTTCCATCCAACAATTACTGCTCTCCATGCCCTGTTGTCAAGTGACTTTAAGAATGCAATCATTCTTGGCTTCCAGTAGTCATAATTAGAACCATCCAGTATAGGTGGTCTATTTACTGACCCTATATCTCTGTCCATGTTACAGAATTTGTTTTCCCTAGATCTCACCCAGTATAAACAGGCAGGGTGCCTGCTCTGATACCAATTGAAATTCTGTAATGAGATGTCCTAAGAGATGTTCCAACACTTAATAGGACATTTGACAAATTTTACCAAAACTTTAAACAGCAGGAAAAATAAACAACACAGAAGTTTGTTAACCCAGTTCAGTGTATAACCACACCTACATCTGGAGGCTACCAAGCCAGGAGGAAATCCACTATTAGTAATATTAATTCTAGACTTAAACCACCCTGTTTAATCTATCACTTAATACTTACCCAATGCAATTTCTACCTAAGACTCACTTAGATAAGAGTACCCTACTCACTCCCCCTCAATCACACAGTGATTTTGTTTACAAGTTTAATTAAAATGAAGTCACACTTCAAACAAAAACAGCTTGATCTTACTTCACAGTTTCAATCAAGTCACAAATGCACTTTTGCTTAAAAGCTCATAAAGTGGTACATAAAAAACAACCTGCTATTAAAACACTAGACACCCTATTTAGTCTTCTGAAATTCGTACTCAATTCTATGAGATTCTGTTGTTTAAATAGGTTCTGAATTTTGGGCTTTCTGTAGAATGATCCAGCCCTAATGTGCAGCAGCTGTCACCTTGAATTTAGGGTTTGTTACCTCCTATATTCTAGGTGCATTAGGTCTTCTGTTTTAATCTGAATCTTCCATTTAAAACTCCCTACAGATGCGCCTTGTTCTGTTTTATATCCATCATTAATTAATTCCAGATAGTTCTCCTTAAATATCTCTGATCTGTTAATCAATAATTAATTCTGGTAGCAGGTCTGAGATGTCTCAACATCTGTTGGGACATCCTGACAAAACTGAACTTAGCCATTTATACAATGTCCCAACATCTGGTAGGACATCCTGAACCAAGTTCACATACTCTGTTTGCTAATGTCCCAACATCTGATAGGACATTCTGAACTGAATTTAACATTTCTTGTTTGGTCAAAAATTCTGCCAATTCTTAAACATCTACAAGTAATTTAAAATAAAATATTTGTACCTGTAGAAGAGTGGCATATCCACCAAGCTACTTGCACAGATAAAATGAAGCATCTCCGAGGTATCTGTAAAGTGTGACAAGTGCAATAGCTCCCCAACAGTATCTGCCACATCTATCCAGGTCCTCAAATAGGGGTAAATAATTTTCCTCTACAAGAGTAAAAGTATTTACCCTTTCTAGAAGAAGTTCTCGTAGGGGACCACCCTTTCTAGAAGAAGTTCTCACTCACTACAGACAAACACAAACAATGAGTCACAAATTCTAGACCCCACACAATCACACTGAATATCCTTTCTAACAGAATGAAAATTCCAACTCACAATCTCACACGTATCAGAAGGATCTCATCTGAAAATCACACAACCTCACACAAATTTCATACCAAATATTCTCACTATAAAACCCACTCAATCATTTGCAAGGCCTAAAAAAATCCTAGCACACCGAATACACAATGGCAAAGAAAGCCTAATGAAACTCTGCAAAAGAATCATTCCTCCAAAAACCCTAATTACTAAAGCTCAATTCAGACCTATTTCCACTCTGATTTTCACACTGAAAATCAGAGTTTGAAGAGCTAAACCTCATCCATCAAGATTTGTGTAATCAGAAAGCAAGAAGAAGAAGATCGTAGTTGAGAGGAAGCGAAACAATAACTTGAAGCAAATTCGAGACACACTTCTCCATTTGAGGTAGTTCTGCTTGACTTTCTTTCATTCGCTTTTCATATCCGCTTTGTTATCGTCTCTGAAACTGGTGAAATTTGGGGCTAGGGATTCATGATTTTGGGGAATATGGTGTTGCTTTTGCTTTATTTCGATTTATAATTTGTTGAGATTTTTGTGTGTTTTGGCTTTGATGATACGATGATGGTTTGTGTTTCTGAAAACACAAACTGAGTTGAAATGAAAATATAAGGATGAGGTTTCATTCGAGAGAGAATGTCGCTTGTGTGTGTGTGAGAGAGAGAGAGAAAGACTGATACGTTTTCTATTTAATGTGTTTAGTTTTTCCTTTTTAAATAATTTGTTTTCTCAAAACCTGATTTCACACTACCCCGTGCTTATTTTAATGCTATGATATTAGTATGTGGTAGCCTTATTTTTTGGCATTGACCGAGAATTACAGTAACGATTAGATGGTTTCACTGTGTTCGTTGCTTTTGAGTTTGTCTTGGTATATTTATTATTTTTTATACATTTTGAACTTAATACAATTAATGGTTGGTTGTTGCTAATTTATGGATTTCACGACTATGGTTAGAAGTCTGTGTTTATTATTTTCTTTCTTCTATTTGGACCGGGCCAGTCAACAATGGTTGTGTTTATTATGTTCTAATTTAATTTTTAGATCCATTATTATCTCTCGATTTTATCCGACCAATGATAAACGGTTAGATATTCGATTTCGAATAAATCGACGTTATCTAAACTAATATGAGGTCATTCCTTTATTTTCGTTATTATTTTTCGATTTTACTTTATTTTATGGTCGATGGTATAACAAACGATTTAAATATTCGATTTCAACAAATAGACGTTATTTAGATCAATATGAGACCAACCTTTTTTTATCGCTTTTCTTTATTTTTATGGTCGATGAAAGTCCAAAATCATGATAGTCGACAAATCGAAGAAAACGTGATTAAAACTAGACCATTTGTTTATTTAATAATTATTCGATTACCTTTGCGTTACGATTTCAAAGTTAAAATTTGATTTAACTTTTAAAAACCGTTTGGATACATAAAACAACGCTTGACTTCTCATAGAATGATTCTTACATTGAATCGATTCTAAGATAGTTAAAAAACTACATTTCGACACTTTTGACTTAAAGCTCCAACAAATTCGTATAGTTTAGGACACTTCACACACGTTTCCTCTATACAATGAACCCTTTTATTTCGTGCAATCCCGTGTAACTTATTTTGTACTCCTCTCCCAATTCCGATGTTTGTTGTTTGTTTTTTCATTTGCGCTTCTCTCGTGAACCCTTGGTTCAACGCCAAGTGGTTTCACTTACACACTCGCACTTCCCTTAGGTTTTGGTTTCGCTTGTTAAGCGTCTCCCTTAGGACTAGGATTCGATCCCACGTAACCAATCAACCCGTACACTCCATTTGCATTCACCCTTGTCGAGCTCTTTGTGCCTCGCAATCGATCTACCTGTTGCACCCCAAAATTTGCCCTCACAATACAAGACTTTGTGTGCTAAGAAGGTTCACAAGATTCACAATGCTTTCAAGACCTTTCATGAGGTTCATGAAGTTTACAAGTCACTTTATGAGGTTCACAAGGTTCACAAGATTCACAACACTTACAAGACCTTTCATGAGGTTCATGAAGTTTACAAGTCACTTTATGAGGTTCACAAGGTTCACAAGATTCACAATGCTTACAAAACCTTTCATGAGGTTCATGAAGTCTACAAGTTACTTTATGAGGTTCACAAGGTTCACAAGACCTCCCATGAGGTTCATAAGGTTCACAAGACATCTTATGATGGTTCACAAGGTTCACAAAGTTCACAATTGGTCAGAAGAGTTGACAATTCCCTTAGACAATGCACCTCCTAAGCAGTGCATCCAAAACTAGGGTTTTGATTTTAATCAGGCTAAACGAACTTCCAAGACTTCAAGTGAGCTTCATAACATCTTATACGTGTATAAGAACCCCCATGGCAAGTTTCAAGACTTTTCTCAAAAGTTTGCTCAGTCAGATGATCAGATAAGTCAAAAACAGTCAATGCAGTTAAAAAGTCAAACTGAGGTCAACTGTGGTCAAACCAAAGTCAAACTTCATGATTTTTTTGCCAACATCAAGTATATGAAGTAAAATTCATCATTTTATCAAGGGTTGATCATGATTCATCAAGGAGATTCCAGATCATCAAGAATCAGGAGTTTCTAAATTAGGGTTTCCTCAGTAAAAGTCAACTGAACTTTGACCAGCCATAACTTTCACATACTTCATCACCAAGTCTCCACTCAAAGCTCATTTTGAAGGAAATTGAATTCTATACAACTTTGTGTCTCACAAGCCAAGCCCAAAAATGCTTCATTTGGAAGGTATGAGCTAAGACATTATAGGTCATTTCAAAAGTCAACAAAAAGTCAACAACTTCAAAATGGCATAACTTGAGATTGGTAAATGATATGGACCTGAAACCAATGGGGTTGTTTATAGGACTCTTTAAGATTTCCAAAATGTCCAAGAACACCCTCATAGCATTAAAATTGAGGGAGATGTGCCCTTGCAAAGTTGGGAAATTTTGTGATGGTTTATGATGAAAATGGAGGTCTAGAACCAATTCTTTCCAAATGGGCTGGCCAAATTGTGATCCAATCCATACAATATTATCATGCACGACCCAAATGATTAAAAATCAGAATTTTTATTATTTTATTTTTATTTATTTTGATTTAATTCATTAAAAATCATTTTAAATATAAATAAAATATGAAAATATGATATTAAATGAAGATTGAGTTTCTAGAACATCTTAAATATTGATTGAAGTTGAAAGGGAAGGAAATCATGAGATTGATCCAAAAATAGCAAGCTTTCATGCACAAATATTTGAATTTTAAACCATGATCTTTTTCAATCTTCAAATATCAAAATTTCCACATGATCAATCAATGTTATGACCTAGATTCCATCTCCTATAAGTACTAAACATAATGCAAACCCTCAAGGACGGATTTCAGCAGCCAAAGGGTAAGTTCACAAAGTCAAAAAACCATTGAAAATCTCACATTCGGATTCCTTCATACAAGTGGTTTTAAGGTAAAACAAGAACATGGAGAGCTTCATTAGACATCACTGATCATAAACCAGTACTCATATGCATCCCATACATGCCATAATGCTCTACCCGAATCCAATTTGTCCTTGAATATAATTTTTTCGATTGCATTAATTTGTTGTGTTTCAGTGAATTTTGCTTGGCTAATCTTGTTTATCATGTGATGTAGAATGTTTCTGGGCAGGAAAATCAAAGAAACCGTGGCTGAGTCATGAAACGCCATTGTTAGGGTTTGGACCTAGGTTTAGGGATTTCTGATTTAATGAACATAAATGGATTCTAAAAACACAGGATGAATCGCATGAATGTCTGGATCATATTGCTGTGTTTAATTTTGTGAAATTATATGGTTTTGTTGGTCATTGATTTTTGTAGGTTTTGCTGCCATGGTGTTTTCGCAGGAAAAGTGGTAGAGGGATTCGCAGCAAATTGCATAGGTACACTGAAGAAGATGAAGATGGCTTGGCGCGAATTTTGTATTTAAAATTTTGATTTAAAATATTATGTATTCATCTTGGTTATTTGTCACACAGAAGCCTGTGTCCCAGTGGAAAGAGACGTTTGTGTTTGGTTACAAGACCTGAGTTCGAATCCTGTCTTGTGCCATTATTTTTCTATTTTTTTCAGGATAAAAGAAGGCATAATATATTATGTTCAATGGCCATTCTATTATCAGATGGGCTCTTCCAGCCGGGTGGTGATGCGTGCGCTTGTGTGTGTAAAGGTCCTGGGTTCAATCCTCACCCCAGGCCTTTTGGCTTCATTTTTTTTCTGATTTTCCAGATTTAAAGGACAAAACCAATGGATGTCCATTCTTGTTGCATCACTAGTGCGTAGCTCAGTTGGCAAACCTCTCAATTGTCCAGGTTAGGGACCTGGGTTCAAATCCCAGGTCCAGTTTTTTTGATGTTTATTATTTTCTTTTTATTATATTACCTATTTTCCATATTATATTAGAATAGTTTTTAAATTATAAAATGTAAATATATATGCTTTCTAAATTCTAAAATATATATATGTTTTCTAAAATTCAAAAAAAATTAATTCTTATTATTATATCTTTATTATAAAATGTATATATATATATTTGATTTGTATATTATAATTTAAACCCTTAAAATTTTTTCTAAACAAACCCTAATTTTATTTTCTAAATAATTTTATTTTCTAATTCTTAATATAATTATCATGTATATATTTATTTAATATAATCTTTAATATAATTAATTTTTGTAAATATAATATATAACATAATAAAATTTTATAAATAATTAAGCTTTGTAGATATAATTATTATACATGTTTATATAATTAATTTTTTTTGTAAATATTATTATCATGTACATATTTTAATTAATATAATTAATATTTGTAAATACAATTATAATCAATTTTTTTTTATAATATGTAATTATTTCTATAATTTGTTTATAATCTAAATTTTATATATAAATAATTTTTAAATATATGTTCAGAAATAATTGAATCTATGCTAATTTAATCTTGTAATTACAATATGTTTAAAATTAATTTAATAATTTGCATATAATTCAAAATTTTATAATAATTAATATAATTGTCCATATTTTCCTATTAATCTTGATTAATTGTTTATATTTTCTTCTTAATCTTAAATAATAATTGTTCATAAAAATTTGATCTTTTAATTATTATGCTAATATTCTTATTTATTTTATCATTAATGCTATTTATTTTCATATCTATTTTATTATTACTAACCCCATTTAGATATATTGTGATTTATTATTATCATTATTACTAACCCCATTTATTTTTAAATTGTTATTATTACTAACCATATTATAATTTCTTATTTATTTTGCTTACTTATTTATTTTGCTTATTTTTGCTTATTTATTTATTTTGCTATTTATAATTAATTGCTTATTATTATTATGTAAATGCTTCTGGATGTAATTTTTGTAAATATTTAAATTATTTAATTTGTTTGCTATGGTTAGTAAAATAGGGAGTGTACACATGTATTATATTTTAAAATTGAATTTAGGTCATTTTAATTATAAGATAAATATAAATTAAACACTCACACACGTAAGTCGATTTTTAAATCGCCATCTCACATTTCTAAGGCTATCCCTCAATGTTGCCTAATCATAAGGTCAAGTGGGGTGTATAAAGCAAGTCCCTTAAAAGAAAAATCATCAAGTCCCTAATGGTTGCCTTTAAAGATCAAGTCCCTTTTCGAATAATGATGATAGTCCCTCCTAAATGCTTAATACACCTCACAGTTGCCTTCATTAAACAGATGTCCCTCATGTGTCCCTCACATCCAAGGTAATGACTACCTATTCCTTAATAATAGGGATAGTCTTACCATTTAAAGGATAAAGAACAGAAAAGACTTAAATTTTAGGGTAGGTACCTCCTAGTTGCTTGCTCACTTCATTCCAATTTTTCAAACACTTAACAAATTTCAAACAAATTTTCAAACACAAGTTTTTACGCATCCGTACATGGATCATTATCAACTATTATGAAAATTTTTCTATTCACACACTACACTTTCAAAAACAATTCAAAAGTGAGCTAAGTAACTAAGAGCCCATGGATAACCATGGATGTAAAGGGTGCTAACACCTTCCCTTTACATAACCTACCCCCCGGACCCAAAAATATCTCTTAAGGTCTTTCCTGTCCTTTTATACCCTTTCCTTTTGGATAAAATAAAAGTCGGTGGCGACTCTTGCTATCCGCAACATTTAACCAAAGTCAGTTCTCCCACCGTGTTACAGAACTGGCGACTCTGCTGGGGATTTAAATTTAAGAGGGGTACCCTTAGGAATTAGATCACTTTAAATTGTTTGCCTTGTTTGCTTTATATTATCTTGTTGGGGTGCTCTTATGTGTGAAAGGTCCTAACCCGAATCTAGTGTACCTTAGGTAAATGGCAATAGACCAAGGAAACTGTACGACGTATATCGATACGGTTGATCTGGTGGCCATAGTTAGTGCGACTTCTTGGTTGGTGCTTATGTTCCTTAAGTCAAGTTGAGGATAATATGAGGCTGCCATATGTTGTCAATGCACTAACTAACTTTAGAACCCTAGTTATCCCATCTTGGCCTGTAGAAAGTAGTGAGGTAACCGGCTTTGGTGCAGACTGAAGTTGGTTGACACTCGATACTACACTCATTGAGATCTTAAACTTGGAGGGTTTTGGTTGGCAAGTAAGTTGCCTTCTGATCAACCACCTTTGTGAAGGATCAATGATATTGAGATCCCTTAGAACCTGGTTACTTTCGTAGGACAGGATGAACCATCTAACTTCAGGGGAGGGTACTTACCATTGAACCTCATGCAAGCCTTTAAACCTAGGGCTATGGTGTGACTTGTTTGTGTGTGCCACATGTTTGTGATTGATCATAACATCATGACATCATCATGCATCATAAGCATAGCATTTTCACTAACCATTTCAAGGACCAAAGGATTTATCTTTGTTCTTTGTTGCAGGTCATGGCTTCTGCTCGTAGAAACATCATCAGGATCAACTTTGTGGGCATACCTGCCAAGCTTAAAGAGTTGGTTTCTCAAGTGTCTGATCATTCCCAGTTCATCAAGAGACATGGTCACCTATTGGATCTAGTCACTTCAGGGTTCAATGAAGACATGATGAGTGTCCTGTTTCAGTTCTTTGACCCTAAGCACCATTGTTTTACATTCCCTGACTATCAGCTGGTTCCTACAATGGAGGAGTTCTCTAAACTTCTAGGTATACCTGTTCTTGATCAAAGACCCTTCACAGGCTTGGAGAAGGAGCTTAAACCAGAGGTTATTGCTGCAGCTCTACATCTGAAAAAGTCTGACATTGTTCTAGAAACGAGAAGCGGAGTCAAGGGTATTCTTGCTAAGGTATTAATGGATAAAGCTCAAGTGTTCTTGAGGGCCATGAGCTATGATGCTTTTGAGGAGATCTTAGCCTTGTTGATATATGGCTTAGTATTATTCCCCAATCCTGATCAGTTCATAGACGTTCATGCCATCAATATATTCCTGAGTCACAATCCCGTGCCTACATTGCTTGGAGACATTCTACATTCTCTTCACACCCGCACTACAAGGGCAAGAGGAACTTTGATGTGCTGCATACCTTTGCTTTCTAGGTGGCTTATTTCTCACCTGCCTCGCTCAGTAATGAAGAATGAGCAAGGGTTCAGATGGTCCAAGAGGATCATGTCACTTTCTCACTCAGATATCCATTGGTGCTCGAGATCTATGGAGAATGTCACCATCATTGACCGTTGTGGGGAGTTTCCTAATGTGCCACTACTAGGCATAAGAGGAGGCATCACTTACAACCCCTCTCTAGCTTTACGACAGTTTAGTTACGCTCGGAGTGATGGCCCACATGACATGTTAATTCAGGGCATTGTGTTTGATTACGACAACGATCTTCAGGGTTACCGTCAGAGATTCATACGAGCATGGGGAAAAGTAAACAGGGTTGACAGCAAGACACTGGAGCCTAAGTACACTATTCCTATGGAGGCTTATCTCAGATGGGTACGATCTCGTGCTCAGACTCTCATGATGCCATATCCTGCCGTCCTACCAGTTACCATAGAACCTGTTGCTGAAGGAGACACAGCTTATACCATCCTTCACCCAGACATGCCTACTGATATGGAAGACTTGCAGAGATCATGGATCCAACTGAAGGAGCAAAGAGATACTTTCGAGGCTCATTACAAAACAAGCCAAGAAAGAATCCTGGAACTAACAAAGCAACTTCACGAGGAACGGAACCTCAACTCATACCTCAACACAAAGAGGAAACGTCCATGGGAGACTTAAAACCCCATATTTTGTACTTATTTCATTTCATTTTTTGTAAGCCTAAAAGGCAAAACAAAGTTATTACTAATAAAAATTTACCTTCATGTTTGTTTAAGCAAATTTAAATCCTGCGGTCCTTGAAAACATTGCATATGCATTCACCCATCATTTCATTGCATCACAGGTTTCTTGTGCACAGGTTTCTTATCTCCTCGCTGTTTATTTCAGCAATGGCTCTTGAACAAACAGTTAAGGATCTCCAGGCACAAAATGCACAGTTCCAAGAGCTGATCCTGAACCTGACCAAGGGGCAGGATGAATTGAAGACACTGCTGGCTAAGAAGAAGAATCCTGAGGACAACAAGGATGATCAGCTGAAACAGCTACAAGCTGAGATAGCAGAAATAAGGACCCAGATGAATGACCAGATGGTCCTTATTCAAAGTTTAGCTCAGGGGCAAGAAGAGCTGAGAACTTTTGTCCAAAAACTTCAAAGTAATGGAGTCAGGAATCTAATTGTCAGTCAACCTCCATTAAAACAAGCTGTTTTGGTTGAAAGGAAGATGAGGATAAAAGAAGGTAAGAAACCGGTTGCCATTGATTGTTCTTCAGTTGAAGAAGAAAGAACTGATAAGGTTAATCTACCCCAACACAAGGAATGTAGAAGGACGTTTATCAAGTTCAGCACGCCAATGTCACAAGTTTTGCAATGCCTGTTGGAGATGAAGCTAATTTCCTTGGAAAATTCTCCTAAAAATCCTAACATCTCTTCTCCTCGCTATAATCCCAAGGCAAGGTGTAAGTATCACTCCAACAGTCCTGGACATGATACTAATAACTGTTGGGCATTGAATAAGAAGATTCAAGATCTGATTGACGAAGGAATCCTAGAGGTTACTCCAGAAGGTCAAGTTGAATTCTACTATCACCCATCAAACACCGAAGCTGCAAGACAAGTTGCCCAGTGTAGCAAGAAAGGAAGCCTACCTATTCCTGTTGAGATATGGGGCACCTTGGGACATCCAAGTGGTAAATTTGATTTCATGGTGAAGTATACTGCTCCTCAAAGTTCACAGATTGCAATTGAGGACATTCAGCCAACTGGATGGGACAACATTTGAATTTTTCATTTGTAATTTCTTTTATTTGTTTGAACACTTACTATTATGTTAAACTTTTGTTTTCTTTAATGCATTGCATATGTTTGTCTTGAATTAATCCATTCGTTCCACTATATTTTGAATTATGCTTCTTATTTCTATCTTGTGATATTTAACTCCTGATAAAGCTATAAGCCTGTAGAGGGAGGATGACGAAAACAATACCATAATATTAGGCAGTATGCTTTTGAACAGACTATGCTGACGATGTACAGGCATTGTTTCAATTCCTAAACAGTGGAGATATAAGGAAGTTAATCCCTAGTCAACCCTTTTGAGCCTATGAAGTAGGAGTTTTTATTCTCTCACAAATTAAAACCCTTATTTATAACCTGGGGCAGGGTAGTTACTCGGTTAACTCAAATATGCCAATTATCTGTGTTGTACACAGCTGATGATGGTTCTTTGTAATCATGAAACATGACAGTCAATATCCAGCAAAAGAACAGTCTTGCTAAGTCAAAACCTATGAAGGAGACTTAGTAAAACATTAAGACATCCCGCTGACTGTAACCTTGAAATAAGCAGTTCAGGCAAAAAGAAGGGATAATAAAGTCAAAAGAAAAAGAAAAAAAAGAGGTCACCATGAATCCTCAACAAAGAAAGATGACTGAATGTTCAAATAAATTTTGGGTTTCTGAACCATCACAAATGTCAGTGTTACAATTCCAAACTCATTTGAGCCTCAATGCATAAGTTAACTGAGTATAGGACTGAAGAACATCATGGAGATTGGGTTGGGTACAAATAAAATTTGAGCCTTTATCCTTTGTTTCTTAAACCGTGAACCAGGCCACGTTACAACCCTTTAAAAGTCCTAACTGAAGCATGGTTAGTTCGAAAGCGTACTGCTACAAAAAGGTATCCTGACTCCTTTAGGGCTTATTATAAAACTTGAGTTAATATCACAGTTTTCTAAAAAAAAGTTTTAAAATAATTCTTTTTCAAAAACTTCAAGACAGACATAAGCATTGCATTTTTTAATATATTTGTTTGCATATACCTGAGTGTTTGACAAATGGAGAAACTTACAGGATGAATGTTCAATGAATCAAAGTCCTTCCGATAAACAAAGTTGCTTCCTGGATCAAAGTCCATGTATACAAAGGGGCATAATCATTATCTCCCAATCAAGGGGGCAGACCATGATACTGCCTAACTCATTTGGGGCAATCAGGACAAGATTCAACTATGTTTAAGCAGCCAGAGGCAGATCTCCCCATCTACCTGGGGTGCCAAGGGTAACATTACAGAATTCATAATGCCAGGGGCATGGTCATTGTTTCCTAATCAAGGGGGCATACCAAGTTACTGTTCAAATCATTCAGGGCAACCAATTCCAGATCCAACAGTGCTTAATAGCCAGGGGCAGATCTCCTCATCTATCTGAAGTGCCAAGGGTAACACGGTAAAGTTCATGGTGTCAAGGGCATATTATTATGGGGCATTCTGCTTAGTTCTCCTGAGGTAACTACATTCAGATACTTCCCTTTTGGGACAATTCACCCTCAATCAAGGGGCAATGCTTTCTTTTCAAATCTAGTAGCCGGAGCGTCTATGGTCCATTACAATTTGAAGATACATTCCTCTCGTTATATTACCTTGATTTGGAGTTCTCAGCAGAAGTCATTGTGGGAATTAATGGTCTACGCCAGTAGTATCAGATGGTGTCAGTATCATGTCTTCAGATCCAGCTATGAGGATTTCTGGGAGGGTGTTCAGGAAAGTTAAAAATTTCAGGAGCTCCAAATCCAACTGGTTATACACTCTCGAAGTTGAAACGATTCTGTTTTCAAGTTTAGCTTTACTTTTCCCTCTGAATCCAGATTTACTTTTACCCTAAGCGAAACGTCCATTGGTTGTGTTTGAATGTATGTATGCTTAATATGATTGATGTTTACCAGAAATGCATGAAAATGCAGTAATAGTATTTACTAAGGACGAACGAGGGAAGGATTTCGACGAAGCTTCACCGGTTCATCTCTACAAAACAGCTACAAACCCTCAGTAGGACGAATCCAGCTTCATAAAGTCTCATCTCCCCTGGAATTTATATCCATCTCTTTTATCCTCATACGGATATACGGGAATTCACTTTCCAATAAGGGTACGACGAACGAAGACGGGAGGTTATATCTGCCCTACCATCAAACGAAGACGAAGGTTATGTATACCTTATTATCCCCAGCATCCGGGAGGTTATCTATACCTTACTATCCCCAGCATATGGAAGGTTATGTATAATATATTCTTCAACAACGAATCGGGATTTATTTCCCCTGGCCAACAGTGGTTATACAAAGACATTCAGACGCTTCCGGCAGTATCATATCATACATACATCATTTACATCGTACCATAACATACATATCCATAAATACATAATACATTTACTTAGGTGCATCATACTATGCATACATACATATAACATAAACTAACATTCTCCTTGCAGGATAGTTACATGCAGATAAAACAGCATCAACAATTTACAACAGGTCAGAAATGATCCATACACTACTCAAGATGTCCTCGAATAGCAGGCAAACGGTCTGTAAAAAGATCCATTCCCTGGTTCAAGACATCTTTCAGAAGAACAAATCCTGACGTTCTTTTGACCCTTAAGAGCAAATCCTGACGCTCTTTTAGCCCATTGTTCAAGACTTTTTCAGAAGAACAAATCCTGACGTTCTTTTGATCCTAAGAGCAAATCCTGACGCTCTTTTGGCCCCTTGTTCAAGACTTTTTCAGAATAACAAATCCTGACGTTCTTTTGACCCTTAAGAGCAAATCCTGACGCTCTTTTGGCCCCTTGTTCAAGACTTTTTCAGAAGAACAAATCCTGACGTTCTTTTGACCCTTAAGAGCAAATCCTGACGCTCTTTTGGCCCCTTGTTCAAGACTCTTTCAGAAGAACAAATCCTGACGTTCTTTTGACCCTTAAGAGCAAATCCTGACGCTCTTTTGGACCCTTGTTCAAGACTTTTTCAGAAGAACAAATCCTGACGTTCTTTTGACCCTTAAGAACAAATCCTGACGTTCTTTTGACCTTGGAGAGTAAGCAAACAGTTTGTACAAAGATCCGCTCCCTAGTCCAAGATATTTCCAGAAGAGATAATCGCCACGAAGATTTATTTTTACTGGTCCATTCAACAATTCAAATCATGTTGCATAAATGATTCAGAGACGGCCTATACGAAGACCTAGTACTGAGATCCAGTATCAACACAAAGCTATCATCATATCCAGTTCTTTAGATGGCATCTCTAAGCCCATCTCCAATTCTTCCAAGTGGCATCTTTAAGCCCACTCAAGTATATTCAACTAGCCATCTGTATTATTCTACGCACTGGTGAGTGCAAATTTTTGGGCTTTTGTGTTCAATCCCCTTCAACCTTCCAGGTCACGACTGGAAAACATACCAATCTAACCCCTCAGGTTTCAGAAAATTGAACAGGGGCAGCTGTTGCACCCCAAAATTTGCCCTCACAATACAAGACTTTGTGTGCTAAGAAGGTTCACAAGGTTCACAAGATTCACAATGCTTTCAAGACCTTTCATGAGGTTCATGAAGTTTACAAGTCACTTTATGAGGTTCACAAGGTTCACAAGATTCACAACACTTACAAGACCTTTCATGAGGTTCATGAAGTTTACAATTCACTTTATGAGGTTCACAAGGTTCACAAGATTCACAATGCTTACAAAACCTTTCATGAGGTTCATGAAGTCTACAAGTCACTTTATGAGGTTCACAAGGTTCACAAGACCTCCCATGAGGTTCATAAGGTTCACAAGACATCTTATGATGGTTCACAAGGTTCACAAAGTTCACAATTGGTCAGAAGAGTTGACAATTCCCTTAGACAATGCACCTCCTAAGCAGTGCATCCAAAACTAGGGTTTTGATTTTAATCAGGCTAAACGAACTTCCAAGACTTCAAGTGAGATTCATAACATCTTATACGTGTATAAGAACCCCCATGGCAAGTTTCAAGACTTTTCTCAAAAGTTTGCTCAGTCAGATGATCAGATAAGTCAAAAACAGTCAATGCAGTTAAAAAGTCAAACTGAGGTCAACTGTGGTCAAACCAAAGTCAAACTTCATGATTTTTTTGCCAACATCAAGTATATGAAGTAAAATTCATCATTTTATCAAGGGTTGATCATGATTCATCAAGGAGATTCCAGATCATCAAGAATCAGGAGTTTCTAAATTAGGGTTTCCTCAGTAAAAGTCAACTGAACTTTGACCAGCCATAACTTTCACATACTTCATCACCAAGTCTCCACTCAAAGCTCATTTTGAAGGAAATTGAATTCTCTACAACTTTGTGTCTCACAAGCCAAGCCCAAAAATGCTTCATTTGGAAGGTATGAGCTAAGACATTATAGGTCATTTCAAAAGTCAACAAAAAGTCAACAACTTCAAAATGGCATAACTTGAGATTGGTAAATGATATGGACCTGAAACCAATGGGGTTGTTTATAGGACTCTTTAAGATTTCCAAAATGTCCAAGAACACCCTCATAGCATTAAAATTGAGGGAGATGTGCCCTTGCAAAGTTGGGAAATTTTGTGATGGTTTATGATGAAAATGGAGGTCTAGAACCAATTCTTTCCAAATGGGCTGGCCAAATTGTGATCCAATCCATACAATATCATCATGCACGACCCAAATGATTAAAAATCAGAATTTTTATTATTTTATTTTTATTTATTTTGATTTAATTCATTAAAAATCATTTTAAATATAAATAAAATATGAAAATATGATATTAAATGAAGATTGAGTTTCTAGAACATCTTAAATATTGATTGAAGTTGAAAGGGAAGGAAATAATGAGATTGATCCAAAAATAGCAAGCTTTCATGCACAAATATTTGAATTTTAAACCATGATCTTTTTCAATCTTCAAATATCAAAATTTCCACATGATCAATCAATGTTATGACCTAGATTTCATCTCCTATAAGTACTAAACATAATGCAAACCCTCAAGGACGGATTTCAGCAGCCAAAGGGTAAGTTCACAAAGTCAAAAAACCATTGAAAATCTCACATTCGGATTCCTTCATACAAGTGGTTTTAAGGTAAAACAAGAACATGGAGAGCTTCATTAGACATCACTGATCATAAACCAGTACTCATATGCATCCCATACATGCCATAATGCTCTACCCGAATCCAATTTGTCCTTGAATATAATTTTTTCGATTGCATTAATTTGTTGTGTTTCAATGAATTTTGCTTGGCTAATCTTGTTTATCATGTGATGTAAAATGTTTCTGGGCAGGAAAATCAAAGAAACCGTGGCTGAGTCATGAAACGCCATTGTTAGGGTTTGGACCTAGGTTTAGGGATTTCTGATTTAATGAACATAAATGGATTCTAAAAACACAGGATGAATCGCATGAATGTCTGGATCATATTGCTGTGTTTAATTTTGTGAAATTGTATGGTTTTGTTGGTCATTGATTTTTGTAGGTTTTGCTGCCATGGTGTTTTCGCAGGAAAAGTGGTAAAGGGATTCGCAGCAAATTGCATAGGTACACTGAAGAAGATGAAGATGGCTTGGCGCGAATTTTGTATTTAAAATTTTGATTTAAAATATTATGTATTCATCTTGGTTATTTGTCACACAGAAGCCTGTGTCCCAGTGGAAAGAGACGTTTGTGTTTGGTTACAAGACCTGAGTTCGAATCCTGTCTTGTGCCATTATTTTTCTATTTTTTTCAGGATAAAAGAAGGCATAATATATTATGTTCAATGGCCATTCTATTATCAGATGGGCTCTTCCAGCCGGGTGGTGATGCGTGCGCTTGTGTGTGTAAAGGTCCTGGGTTCAATCCTCACCCCAGGCCTTTTGGCTTCATTTTTTTTTCTGATTTTCCAGATTTAAAGGACAAAACCAATGGATGTCCATTCTTGTTGCATCACTAGTGCGTAGCTCAGTTGGCAAACCTCTCAATTGTCCAGGTTAGGGACCTGGGTTCAAATCCCAGGTCCAGTTTTTTTGATGTTTATTATTTTCTTTTTATTATATTACCTATTTTCCATATTATATTAGAATAGTTTGTAAATTATAAAATGTAAATATATATGCTTTCTAAATTCTAAAATATATATATGTTTTCTAAAATTCAAAAAAATTAATTCTTATTATTATATCTTTATTATAAAATGTATATATATATATATTTGATTTGTATATTATAATTTAAACCCTTAAAATTTTTTTTAAACAAACCCTAATTTTATTTTCTAAATAATTTTATTTTCTAATTCTTAATATAATTATCATGTATATATTTATTTAATATAATCTTTAATATAATTAATTTTTGTAAATATAATATATAACATAATAAAATTTTATAAATAATTAAGCTTTGTAGATATAATTATTATACATGTTTATATAATTAATTTTTTTTGTAAATATAATTATCATGTACATATTTTAATTAATATAATTAATATTTGTAAATACAATTATAATCAATTTTTTTTTATAATATGTAATTATTTCTATAATTTGTTTATAATCTAAGTTTTATATATAAATAATTTTTAAATATATGTTCAGAAATAATTGAATCTATGCTAATTTAATCTTGTAATTACAATATGTTTAAAATTAATTTAATAATTTGCATATAATTCAAAATTTTATAATAATTAATATAATTGTCCATATTTTCCTATTAATCTTGATTAATTGTTTATATTTTCTTCTTAATCTTAAATAATAATTGTTCATAAAAATTTGATCTTTTAATTATTATGCTAATATTCTTATTTATTTTATCATTAATGCTATTTATTTTCATATCTATTTTATTATTACTAACCCCATTTAGATATATTGTGATTTATTATTATCATTATTACTAACCCCATTTATTTTTAAATTGTTATTATTACTAACCATATTATAATTTCTTATTTATTTTGCTTACTTATTTATTTTGCTTATTTTTGCTTATTTATTTATTTTGCTATTTATAATTAATTGCTTATTATTATTATGTAAATGCTTCTGGATGTAATTTTTGTAAATATTTAAATTATTTAATTTGCTTGCTATGGTTAGTAAAATAGGGAGTGTACACATGTATTATATTTTAAAATTGAATTTAGGTCATTTTAATTATAAGATAAATATAAATTAAACACTCACACACGTAAGTCGATTTTTAAATCGCCATCTCACATTTCTAAGGTTATCCCTCAATGTTGCCTAATCATAAGGTCAAGTGGGGTGTATAAAGCAAGTCCCTTAAAAGAAAAATCATCAAGTCCCTAATGGTTGCCTTTAAAGATCAAGTCCCTTTTCGAATAATGATGATAGTCCCTCCTAAATGCTTAATACACCTCACAGTTGCCTTCATTAAACAGATGTCCCTCATGTGTCCCTCACATCCAAGGTAATGACTACCTATTCCTTAATAATAGGGATAGTCTTACCATTTAAAGGATAAAGAACAGAAAAGACTTAAATTTTAGGGTAGGTACCTCCTAGTTGCTTGCTCACTTCATTCCAATTTTCAAACACTTAACAAATTTCAAACAAATTTTCAAACACAAGTTTTTACGCATCCGTACATGGATCATTATCAACTATTATGAAAATTTTTCTATTCACACACTACACTTTCAAAAACAATTCAAAAGTGAGCTAAGTAACTAAGAGCCCATGGATAACCATGGATGTAAAGGGTGCTAACACCTTCCCTTTACATAACCTACCCCCGGACCCAAAAATATCTCTTAAGGTCTTTCCTGTCCTTTTATACCCTTTCCTTTTGGATAAAATAAAAGTCGGTGGCGACTCTTGCTATCCGCAACATTTAACCAAAGTCAGTTCTCCCACCGTGTTACACTACCCTTCGACCAAGACGTTATTTTTAGATCCAAACCCTTGATCCAACGTCAAGTGGTCTTAGGTAATAAAATACTTTAATAATATGAGAAAATGTTTACGCCATGAGCCTTAAGTGGTAGAAGGAGGATAATGGAAATTCCGTTACTCGCTCCGATTATTTCGTCGCAAGACACTTGACTTGTTGGTTCAGAATAATCACCTCTACCCATGGTCTTTAGTGAAATTCGACTCCTAAATTCCTTTTATAAAATAAAGACAATAAAATCAACAACCACCCGTAGTTAGCTGAACTACGAAGCTCTGACTTTCCCATTACACGAGGGAATACGTAGGCACACGGATCTTAATCCCTGTCGAGCACCTTGGATCAATCAAACTTTAATCTAAACTTTTTTCCCATTAGCAAGTAACTCATTAGGCATATACATCCTTTCTCGTGTGACAACTTGGATGGTTCCCATCAGGGTATGATGGATGTAATGGGTGCTAATACCTTCCCTTTACATAACCGACTTCCGAACCCAGACAATGGTTCCGACAACCTTGTCTTTATCCTTTCTTTCCGGGTTTCATCTATACTTTCTCTTTCCCTCTTTGGGAATGAATCAAAATTAGATGGCGATCTCATGTCAGCCCAATCGCGACCGCATTCGCGAGGATCGTATTTTTTGAGGTACGACATAGACCAAAAATTTTATTTTTATTTTTTTGTGTATTTACTTTTAAAATTGACATTACTTTTTATATGTGGCTTCGACAATCGTTGGAAGAAGTCTCTGAAATTTCATTTTTGTGAATAATAGTGCAGAACATATGGGTACAAACTTTTGAATGATTGTTTAATAACATACCTAAAGAGTGATACACTTCATAGTTATGAAAAAGAAAAAATCTTACAACACTTTCAAAATATAAAAACACGTAGAAAATAATTATAATTTTTAGATATTAAGTTGTTTTTAATTTTTTTTAATATACATTAGTATTTTGTTGGATAATATTAAAATTTTAAATATACATTATTATTATTATCATCATTTTATGCATAATTTATATACTGATTGAGCTCGACCCGTCATTGAATTTGTATTTTATGAAAATGTCAATTTTTATGTGAGAATATGAGAATGAATTTGAACATTAAATTTTAAAATAAATAGTGAAGATTATGTGTATTTTTTTCTCTCTTCCATCATTTATTTTTAATAATGGAAGAGAGAAAATAATAACTTATAATCTTTACGATTTATTTTAAAATCTAATGACTCAGATTCATTTTTATGTTATTATAACACTTTTTATATGTGGCTACGACAATCGTTGAAAGAAGTGTTTGAAATCTGAATTTTACAAATAATAATAGTGCACAACATATGGTGTATGAACTTTTGAATGGTTGTTTAATAACATACATAAAGAGTGATAGACTTCATAGTTAGGAAAAAGAAAAAATCTTACAACACTTTCAAAATATAAAAACACCTGAAAAATAATTATAATTTTTAGATTTTAAGTTGTTTTTCATTTTTTTAATATACATTAGTATTTTGTTGGATAATATTAAAATTTTAAATATACATTATTATTATTGTCATCATTTTATGTATAATTTATATATTTATTGAGCTCAACCCGTCGTTGAATTCGTATTTTATGAAAATGTTAATTTTTATGTGAGAATATGAGAATGAATCCAAACAATTAAATTTTAAAATAAATGATGAAGATTATGCGTATTTTTTTTTCTCTTCTATCATTTATTTTTAATAATAGAAGAGAGAAAAAAATAACATATAATTTTCAGATTTATTTTAAAATCTAATAGTTCATATTCATTCTCATGTTCTTTTATTTCTTTTTTATTTTGTCTTCTCTGATTAAAAAACTGCAAAAGACGATTGTTGAAAAAAAATTAACAAATATATTTACCAATATCAAATTTGAAACTATAATAAATCAAACTTAAACAATAATAAATTTATATTAAGAAATGTAATTTCAATTTCAAGTACACTTCGAAAACTTAATTGGAAAAATGACTCAACCATGTATTGAAAAGTTTTTTTCTTTCATTCACAAAATTATTATAATATAACATTGCTGTATTTTTTATTACAAATTAAGTTGATCACAAATATATTTAACGGCGTTAATTCTCACATGCCAGAATAGATCTTGAACAGTTCAATATTTGTGAGTCGATGTACCCCTTCCATAACGGGACTCTAAGACCAAGCCATTTACAAATTAATTTATATCAATTAAGAAAATTAAGAATAAATATGACATCATCACAAATTAAAAATGTGAAATCCATGGTCTAAGTCTACCCTAACAGGTCGGCATTAAAATCAGTCAAAACATATGTCGGCAATTAAAACGTCACGGGTTTAACAATAATGGCAACTTTTGTTTTATTATCAAAAATATCATAATTTAGAAAATAAAAATATACAATCACATTATTATTTTTTATCCGAAAATACAATAACTCCAAATTATATCCTCTGTCAGTGGATTGTTCTTTTTCTGTCGGAATAGAATTCGACAAGAGAGGTTGCTTATATTGGTGTGATGTTGAATTTAGCTTTTCAAAAATGAATTATTTACTCAATAGAAAAGAAGAAGAATAATTTCTGTCTTTTTTGTTTGATACTAATTTTTTTTTTCTTTCTAAAATTTAAGAATTTCTTTAAAAAAAGTATTTATCAATTTTAATAATTGAATCTATTATTTTCTTAACTAAAATATCTTTAGTTATGCAGAAATATCTTAATGTAGGGGTTAAGATTTAAACAACATTATACTTTTAAAATGTATTTTGCAATACTAATAAGAAATATTTTGCAATGTTTTACTATTCATTTTTAAGAAATGAGAAATTGATCCTTAAACAATTATTAATAAAATAACTAAATATCTGTCCAAAAATATACAACTCAATCATTTTTTATATAAAAAAAAAATGAATCACAACTTGTCATATAAAAATTGATATAACTATTTTTTATAATTTATCCACGTATCAATATTACTGGATTGAATATTTTACAATAGAAATGAATTATTATACACAGCCAGTATAAAAAAATTTACTTTCTCAATTTATCATTATTATCGAGGTAGCTATATAAAGCAACGTCCATAACCACGTGAATCTGTAAACTCAAAACTCAAACCAAACCCATTGTTTCATCGTTATGTATAATTCTTCTGAATTCAGAATTTCAGATTCATAATTTTTCTACCTCCTCCTGAATCCTTCGTGTTGAAGCCAAACAAAACCGAACAGAAAATCGCAACAAATTCTGTAACTAACTTCCTATAATCTCGGCATGGCGTCGTCCAAGGTTGTTGTTGTCTCAACAAATCCGGATCTGCCACGCGCCTCTTCTATATCATCCTCCTCCTCTTCTTTTCATCTCTCTGATTCTTCTCATCCGCCGCCTCCCAAAAAACCCACCACCATGGACGAAATTCTCAAGAACATTTACCCCGCCGCAATAGAAGCCGCCAAAAAACACCAACAAAAACAAGAACCGCTAGAATATCCAGAACAGCTACCACAACACCAACAGCATTTCCTCTTCAACAACACAATCGATGATGTCTGGTCGGATATCATATCCGGCCCGGGTCCCGGCACAACCCCTTATCATCATCAGCTTCAATATCAATATCCATATCAGCATCAATATCAGTATCAATATCAACAGCAGCAACAACAACAACTACAACAACAACAACCTTCTTCTGACGAAGGCTTCTCCGCCTGTACCGGCGGCGATGATGTTACTCTAGAAGATTTCTTGGTGAAAGCTGGTGCTCTTCCTTTCCCTCATCTTAGTCAATATTCTTCTTCTTCAGACCCTTCTCACTCTGTTGAGGTTACTGCTGTGGGAAAACGAAAGGCTGTTGAGGAAACTGTTGAGCTTGATAAAGCTGCTCTTCAGAAACAGAAAAGAATGATCAAGAATCGTGAGTCTGCAGCCAGGTCCAGAGAACGCAAACAGGTTACTTTCTTTCGTTTCTCTGAATCTTTGAATTATGGTCTCTACTCTCTTGCTATTGTGAAGAAACTTAATTCAAGTTAAGATTTTTCTTCATTTTTAGGGTTCTAATTTAATCTGTGGTGGTGTAATTTACTACAGGCTTATACTAATGAGCTTGAGAGAGTTGTCAAGCAATTGGAGACCGAAAATAAGCTGTTAATAGAAGAAGCGGTACTGTTATATTGCCATTATTGTTTCATAGATTACACTATTTGTGTAGTTTTTTGGTAGTTGGATTGTGATCTTGCTAAAATCTTTTGTCTGAAATCTTATAACTTTTTGTAATACTGTGTAATGAATGCAGGAAGAAAGGAAAAAGGAAAGGCTAAAGCAAGTATGTTTTTTCTACTCACTTTTTGATTGGTTAATTTGCATATCCTTGAACTTTAATCTGGTCTATTTGAATCTGTCAAAATTGTACGGTCAGTGGTGTTTTATTGTATCACTTATTCACGTCAATTTTATGCCAATGTTCATGTGCACTGGCTTTTAGCTGTCAATCTTATTATTGTTTAATTTGTTTTTCTGTAGCTAAAAGAGTTGGTCCTTCCAATTATGGGACAGAGACAAAACCGGAGACTGCGGAGATCGGATTCAATATAAACATTGTGATTTGTTTGTCTGAGATCAACAGAAGAGACAGTAAGATTTTGCAGCTAGGTGTGTAGATATAAGGGACAGGGTTAGGATTTTCTTTAGTAGGTTACACATGCTGCTGGTTTTTGGAGTTACATTGTATAGGGAAAATACCAGCAGTCAAATAATACCAACTTTTGCTAGGGATAGTTTGAATTGGTAGCATTATTATTCTTTGGTAGAATTATTTTTGTATGAACAGGTAAAGGTTTGTAGAATTTAGAGGATTTTGATGTCACATAATTGATTGTGACATATTTCATGTGATAATAATTCATTCTTTTCATTGGTTATTTCTTGATAAGTTAGTGTCATCTCTGTAAGATTCTAGGCATTTAAAGAATCTGATCTTGAAACTCAGATCTCCAAGTATCAGTTAGGGTGTTAGAGATTAGGAAGAATTTAAAAAGAGTAGTAAGATGCCACACAGAGATAAAGAGAGACTACATATTGATATGGCTTTAAGAAAGGGAAGAACATAAGTATAAGTTTATTGATCAATTTAATCCACTAGCAGTTGTAAATGAATCATTTATAACGTCATAAAGATAACAACCTTTTTCTTCTTTTAGCATTGATAAATGTTGTTAGAAGGTAGACCCAACTAAAGGTGACCAATTAAGTTATTTTGTAAAAGTCAGTGAACAGTGTACATTGACTTTTTTTTTTTAATTGAATAACAATAGACTTAAACATGTTAAGATTGAGATAATTTAATATCTCAAGCCTACAAATTGAAAGGGCTAAATGAAGTAAGCCACAACTTAAAAAATAAATAAATAAATAAATAATGTAAAGGGATGATCATTTTTTTATCGTTGGTAAAGACCGACGACAATTAATCACAAATAGGAATTTATAAAATATATATATGTAGTGATTAAAAAGAATAGGTGCATGTTATCCTCCAACGACAGTGGTATTAAGAAATTTTTAGTATGTTTATGTAAGCGTGTAGCTTTGAATGTTGTGTGAGAGTTATGATATGTTCTTTCTTCTATTATGAGAGAGAGAGAGAGAGAGAGAGAGAGAGAGAGAGAGAGAGAGAGAGAGAGAGAGAGAGAGAGAGAGAGAGAGAGAGAGAGAGAGAGAGAGAGAGAGAGAGAGAGAGAGAGAGAGAGAGAGAGAGAGAGAGAGAGAGAGAGAGAGAGAGAGAGAGAGAGAGAGAGAGAGAGAGAGAGAGAGAGAGAGAGAGAGAGAGAGAGAGAGAGAGAGAGAGAGAGAGAGAGAGAGAGAGAGAGAGAGAGAGAGAGAGAGAGAGAGAGAGAGAGAGAGAGAGAGAGAGAGAGAGAGAGAGAGAGAGAGAGAGAGAGAGAGAGAGAGAGAGAGAGAGAGAGAGAGAGAGAGAGAGAGAGAGAGAGAGAGAGAGAGAGAGAGAGAGAGAGAGAGAGAGAGAGAGAGAGAGAGAGAGAGAGAGAGAGAGAGAGAAGAGAGAGAGAGAGAGAGAGAGAGAGAGAGAGAGAGAGAGAGAGAGAGAGAGAGAGAGAGAGAGAGAGAGAGGAGAGAGAGAGAGAGAGAGAGAGAGAGAGAGAGAGAGAGAGAGAGAGAGAGAGAGAGAGAGAGGTCTTTGCAGTGACCGGAATCATGATCCATAGATCACGGGGTGTAAATTATTTTTAATATATATATAATATATATATATATATATATATATATATATATATATATATATATATATATATTATATATATATATATATATATAAAAGTTGTATATTTTTTTTATTATAAAAACAATTATTTTTTTTTATCATAAATAAATTAGTTTATATAACTATAAAAGTTAATATTGAGCTAAGTTTTTTAGATATCTAAATAACTATGAAGGAAAAATATTATACGTAGATCTTTAGCTTAGTGGCAAAACGTTGGTTTTTCACTTTTACCTTGATTTGATTTTGAACCGTAATCTAACTTCTTCTTTTTTTGTGTACAAAATTTGTTTATTTTTAATATCATGTGATTGTGCGCATTAAATTATTAGAGAGAGTAAAGTGTTATATGTGATTAGGCATTAAATTATGACAGTTCAATGTACTATATTTAATCATCGGAGAGAATAGTCAATGGAGTGCATAACTTATTTATAGTCAGATTAGTGGTGCAATGTCTAAAATTTAGGGGGTGCAAAAATATAAAAATATGAATTATTGGTATAAATATTCAAATTTGAGGAGGTTCATTTGCACACCCTCGTTAGTATGTGACTTGTCTTTTGGGCCTAGGGTTTAGGAAATCCTTTGAGATAATATTCATTCCTTCGTGATTAAGGGAGACTGTTGATTATCTATTTTTTTAGGAATTTGTTATCTCAAATTTTTGACATAAGCCTTGATGGTAAAGATATAAGGTCGAAATGGTCATTCGACAATGAAATCAGAATAGACATTTTTTTTAACTGAGCAATTCCATCAAGTGGTATTGGTGACTTTGGTCGAATTTCCAAGTAGTTAGTTAAAGACCAGGGATTGGTTAATTTTTTGGACTTAACGAAATTTGGAGTTCTCAAAGAGATGTCACTCTCCACGCATTCGAACGAGACGCAAGCGGATAAGATCATTCAATTATTCTAAAACATGTGGAAGCATGTCTAGAATGATGATTGCATGGAGACGAAGACGTGACGTAATTTGCTGAGTCGACAGTTGTAGATGGTTATGTTAGGACTAGTATATAAGTAGCGTTAACTTGTTTTAAGGTTCTGCAAGTTTACATAAATTTCATAAACTCGAATTATCCATGTGTTCGGTGAGAAAAGAGTTATATGATAATGTATGTAAATGTGTTCCATTTTTTTTTATTAAAGGGAGGGCCAAAGCCTAAAGACGGAAGAACTACAAGTTGATAACACACGGACTAACAGTCCCCGCCAGATCACTAGCAAGCAAGTGATTTATAAACTCAGGGCAATCAACTAAAATGGAGTGATAGAATGATTGCAATCATCCCTTCTTTGCCAAAGTATCCGCACACTTATTAGCTTCCATATAAATATGATGAATCTTGACTTCCATGTTTTGCTTCATTAAATCTCTAATCTTTACGATCAGTTGTCTGCCCAAGTTGCTAGTATTCTCTCCCGAAACAATGTCGTTAACAACTTAACTAGAGTCTACCTCCAATATTACCTTCCTGAAATCCATCTCCTTTGCAAGTCTTAATCCTTCGAAGACTCCCCAAAGCTCGACTGCGTAAACATTACTCTTACCAATCAACTTGGTGAATCCTCTTAACCATTGAACATCTCTTCCTCTAATAATCCCTCCACAACTGGTAACTCCATTATAATCTCAAGTGTCATCTGTATTTAATTTAACCCAGCCCAACGGGGGAGCATCCCACGAAATATTAGTAACTCGTCTCTGTATATTCATTATCCTGTTACTAGCTCTTTTAGCCTTCTCATAATCTTGCACCATCTTATTAATGTTACTTAACAAACACGGGGGACGATTATATCCTGCATCATGGCTTT